>JAMQCK010000337.1:0-27856 GCA_024196135.1 Pleurotus ostreatus/Saccharomyces cerevisiae fusant | reverse complement strand
CGGCGAAGGAGCGAGCACATTCGATGAGGGGCCCGACGACGTAGGAGTACTCGGTAAACCACTGCTCGAGCCGTAACCCGCGGATGCAGGTGCAGAGCCCCGCCATGGTGAGGCAGGCCCGGAGCCTCGACGAGCGTGGGTGCGTGGCGTTGAAGGCCGCGTGGAGGACTTCGGCATCGGAGAGCGCCTGGACGAGCTAGGCATCGACGAACGCCTGGACGTGTCAGAAATCGACAGCACCGGCGAAGGTCGCGCCTTCTTCGCGGGTCGACTCCTAGGTTCCGAAGGCGGCGAGTGGCTGACGCTGTCGGACGGATCGTCGGAGCTGTCTGTCTGAGGCGGGTGGCTCACTGGCAAGCTGTTCTGCGGGTGGTCGAAGCTCGGGTATGACGGATGGTCGAAGCCTTTTGGCTGGTGGTTCAAGCCGTTGGGCTGTTGTACGCCTTCGGCGGCAGCGAAAGGATGCTGCGCGGCAACGACATGATACTGAGGTGGAGGAGCAGGATGGTAGGCAGGTTCGAGCTCAGGATACGCCGAGGACCTTTGCTGGTCCACAGGACCCCAAACAGGATGCTCGGGATCCCTACCGTGATGCGCAGAGCCTCTACCGCGATTCACCGAACTCAGGCTAGGCGAGGCCGGATAATTGCCATTCCACGTTGGGTGACCGCTATAGCCAGCTGCGATCGACAAGGTCATGGGTGACGTCGAGGGAGCCATTGCATCGCGAGACGTCGACGAGGATAACGGTCCATGGCGAGACGTTCGGCGTCCCAATAGAGCGGGTGTCCCTCGAACATGCGATACAGGATGCGTGGCGTCGTGCAATGTATTCCCCTTGAAGGCGTTCGAGGGCGCATACGACAGGGGCAGCTGCGCTGGCTCTCCCCGTGGCTGCGCAGGTGGCCGTCCCCAGGAGCCACGCCGTCGAGGTGGTGCCCTCCCTTCCGACCGCGATGCACGACCAGAAGGGGTGTTATGGGAGGACGTGGACGCTGCAGGTGGACTGCAAGGCGGCAGATATGTAGGTGGAGTTCGTGCCGCGTGGCGGGCGTGTCTTTGCTGCCGGGAATCCTGCCGAGGAGACTCGGATATCTGGGCCTGAGCAGGACTGCAGGGCGCGTGTGCAGGGCGCGGCTCTGTCGCCGATGGCGCAGAGCTTCGTAATACTGCCCGATGAATCTCTGCCTCCCTTGCTCGAATAAACCAAGCGTCATAATCACACTTCATCTGATCCGTTGTCGTAGAGTAAAGCATCCCCAGACCGTGCACCTTCCTGCGATGTTTGTTGAGGTCTGGGCAACCGTAGAATCTTTTGTCGCATATGATATCGTTTTCAAACACCGTGCAGATGTACGGCTTTCGGTGAACACTACAATAGCAGTCAGTTAGCTAGCTTTCAATCGAGTAGGAATGCCTACTGATAATTGTGATGTTGATTGATCGCGGGTTCACCGTCATCAGTGACGAAGTCGCAGATGTCACAGAACTGTATTTTCTTAAAGTCCTGGCTGCAGACTGTGAGATGCACGACTTCAGACAAAAGCAAAAGAACCCACACAGCCTTTCGAAGGTCGTTGTCCCCGTGAATGGCGAGTGCGTGTTGCATGAAGTTCGCGAAAGTCGTCCCGCGCGGACACACTGTACATTCTCGCATGTCAGGGAAGTAAATAGAGTCGCAGATTGCCTTGGCAAGATATAAGACAGACTGACAGTGCGATGAATCATACGATGCTCACCTCTATCTTCTCCATAATTCCGTCGATACGCCTTTGGACTGGCGGGGTGTGTGGCATTAGAAGGGCCGCAAGTGAAGCCTGGACAAATAGAAAGACTACGAGAAAGAGAAGCGAAGGAAGGAAAGGGGCTGCCAGCAGCCGAAGTGGGCGTGGACGGCGAATGGTAGGGAAACATTGTCCGAACTCATCGCTTTTCTATACCCAAACGTCCCATTGTTCCAAAAGGCGTAGGGTTGCTGATGGCGTACATAGTGCGCGTAGCCTACAGCATACAGTGTCGCTCATACACTACGGCTTCGGTGGATGCCGGTTGCCAGCCTTCCTTCGGCAACCTTGACAGGGACAGGCCGGAAGAGGGCAGCACAAACTCTAGCACATAGAATAGACACTCGTGCTACAAGCAGTAGATCCGCTGAGCGCTAGCTCCTCAGCGCACATTGCTGGACGCCCATCGCACATCTTGCTCTTGTCCACAACTCAAGGTCCCACACCTGTTCAAAGAAGGATCGCCCGCGTTTCACCTACCCATAGTACGACCCACGCTATCTTCGCACCTGGGTGAGGTGGGAGAGCGGCGTGTAGCACTGCGGCGTCGCTACGGAGAAAGAAGTAGATCATGATCACGGCGAAAAGCAACCCACGGAGCAAAGCAACGTGTTCGAACAAGGACTACCATATTGGGGTGATCACGCGGCAAATCTGCTCCCGGTTTACTCCCGATCGGATTTCTTTCTGGTTCCGTGCGCTGATCTCACTGGATTTTTGCTCTGGCTGAGAGGGAAATCCGGCAAGGTACAGTTGTAACGACCAGCAGCCCGGTCAGAGTAGGAGGGTCGCATGGACAGGGGGCTGAGGAGGTGAGGGACATGTGTTTGCGGTGGTGCTCTCCGCTTGATGCACTTGACGGCAGGTATACCATTTCGTGAGACAATTACAATGTCAATTTTCTATTGCATTATTGGCAATTACTGTAAAGAGCGAGCGTCTTGCGCCATTGGCGCATCCCTCAGAGGCCAGGGCGACCAGACCAAAGGCGTAGTAAATTACGGTAACACTGAAGGGGAGGTGAAAGGAAGGCATGAAAGGAACGACGTAAGCGGGAAAGTAGTCCACGAATCATTGCGAGAACAGTCATAACTACGTAGAGTCCCAATTATTATGATACTCAGGAAATACACTATCGCGCACTGGGAACATCATCTCTTCGTCCATAGGAAAAATCTGGTTGTCCATGTCCGCGACCTCGTCGTTCGCAAAGTAGTTCGTGATGTCAAAGTGGTCCTGCTCGGGCATGTCCAAGGGTGTCGGAGAGTCAGCGGATACCGTGCATGGCTCCGTGGTGGGGAGCGCAGGGCTGGGACCAGAGGCTGACATGTCGCCTTCTGACCACGGGTGCCAGAAAGGATTGTTTGCTGTGGCAGAGAATACAGCGCGACGTCCAAGTGGCCGAGCGGTGAGGTCGATCGCTTGAGGGCTCTCCAGCATAGGGGGCTGAGCTGATGCCGGGGACGGCTCTGGTAGCTCGCGAAGGCCTTCGGATGGGATAGTCGAGCTCTGCGCCTGATCCTGCTGAGCTGCATATCCGTCCGACGACCTGGTCTCGCCACCTTGCTCGGACGGGCCCCCGGAGTGCACAGGCGCGCTCTGCGACGATCCCGTACCAAAGCCCTCCGCGACCGCCAGTTGACGGAGCCCTGCCTCTAGGTCCTCGTTCCAGAATCCCGGAGGAAGATCGCCATACGCTGGCTCATCATACGCTAGCGCTGCCGGACGGTCGCTAGAGGCCCAATCGTTTTGCGCAGCCGCATCAACGAGCCAGCCGTTGGATTGTGGATGAGAGGCCTGCGCAGAGGCCTGGCGAGACGAGGAGACTGATGCGTACGGTGAGGGATCCGACGACGAAGCTGGAGTGTCCATCGCCCCATTACCAGAGCCGTACCATGGGGAAGCAGGAGAAGAGACCAGAGGAGCGAGCGAGTGCGTCACTGAAGGTTTCCCCGAGGACGACCTTCGAGAATGCGCGGGCGCGCTCTCCAATGGCGCTGAAGCCGGTGCCTCTGTAATCGCCATCCGCCGAAGCTCTGCCAGCACGTCCGGATGCTGCAGTAGCTGAGCGGATACTTGCGCTACGATCTCGCTCGTGACCTCTTCACTCAGAGTCTCCTCGGCGTGTTGGGAGGATACTTGAGCGCGCCGTGCAGCTGTGGTGACCGGCCATCCGTTCGACTCGGTACACGAGCTCGGAGTCGAGGGCTGAAGCGGCGAACGAGCGGAAGGATACGGCGAGGAGCCCGACGACACAGGAGTGCTTGGCCAGCCACCACTCGAACCTTGCCATGAGGAGGCAGACCCGGATCCATGGCGACTATGCGTGCGCGCCATCGAAGAGCGCCTGGAGGTGCTAGCTATCGACAGCACCGGCGATGGCCTCGCCTTCTTGGCAGGTCGACCTCTACGCTCCAGAGGGCGCGGATAGCTGAAGCGCTCACGCTGGGGGTCGGCTCGAGCAGCAGCGACAGGATGAAAGGCAGAATCGAGCGCAGGAGGAGCAAACCCCGCTTCAGGCCACGCCGCGGGGTTGACGGGAGCAGCGTCATGCGAGGAAGGGGCCTTCATGGTCGGCACACCTTTGCGATTTCCGAAGCCTGGGGCTGCATGCGGCGATGTCAGCTGGGCTGGCATTCCCCATTCCGGTTGAAGAGGCGCCCAATAGTCTGGCCGCGGAGGACAATCACGAGGTGCGGTGTGCGAGTGCACCGAGTGCGCCGATGCATCTCTCGAGGATGGATATACAGGCGGTCCTTGCGATGCGTACCCCAGCTGCCGAACGTCGTGCGGCGGATGCGCGTTGGTGTCCTGTACATGATCACCGTGAATCTGAGGTGCGTACGGCGGCGGCGGATGCACTGGTGCCCTCTGGTCTGGCCATGCAGCACGCGCGTCATGGTAGGAGGGCTGCGAGGCGGATGTACCCCTAGACGAAGGATATGCAGGCGGCGCGGGAGGCGCTTGCTCTGCGTACCTGTGCTGCCGGTTCTCGGGCGGTAGATGTCTGAAGTCCGCAGTCTGAGGGGGATAGACGGGCGGGGGCGCTTGAGGCGGCGCAGTCGACGTCGGAGCAGAGCTACCTGAAGGCATCTGGCTGACCCTCGCTGCCTTCGCCCTGAGCTCAGCGTCATACTCGTCCATCATCTGGCGCATCTCCTTGGCGAGGGGCTTCGGCATCCCCGGGTGCTTCCGCCTGACATGGGCGGAGAGCTCGCGCCGGCCCGTGAACCTCTTGTGGCAGGCCGGGCAGAAGTACGGTTTCCGGTTCTTGCTGACAATTCAATGAGCAAGCATGAAGGATGTTGGACAGAGGGTACGCTTACTGAACGTTGCCATGCGATTCAAACGTGGGGATATCCTCAGTGACATAGTCACAGGAGCGACAGAAATGAAGGTCTTTTTGACTACTGAGAGTGAGATGCAGAATCAAGGTCAAGACAACGTTACGCACGCGGCTTCCTTGAGGTCTTTGGATCCATGAACCTCGACCGCATGCTGCCTCAAGTTGACGATCGACGTCCCGAGAGGGCATCGCAGACAGTCTCGGCTGTGAGGAATGTAGATGTCGTCGCAGAGTGCCTGTAGAAGAGATTAGACATGTTTTATCACGGTACGCTACACGATACTCACCTCTATGGCGTTCTCTAGTGCGTCCAGACGGTCCTGGACAGGCTGAGTGTGCGGCATTATAAGAGTCGTAAGTGTAGATTGAGAGACAAGGATAGAGATTATGGAGAGAAGGAGAAGAAGGGAAGTAGCTGCCAGCAGCGAAAGTGGAAATAGATGGGGAAGGTGAGGAAACCGCGTCCGAGCTCACCGCTTTTCTACACCCCACGTCCCATTGTGCCCAAAGGCGTTGTGTGGCTGACGGCGTACATAATGCGCAGGAGTTACGACATGTACAATGTCGTCCTTGATGCGGTGTATGCATTACGGCTCCCGCGCACACCAGTTACCGATCCTTGTACGCTAACGATAAGGGACGTACCCAGATGCGCTTGCGCACTTCAGACGGTCGCACATACATAGTTCGCACCAACCAAACCTCATGGAAATACTTCCTCTTCCTCGCCTCTGCTTGAGCGCGTATCACGGGAGGTTCTTAGTGCTCTTCGCTCTCGGTCTCCGCTCCACTCTACCTCTGGCAAGGATCACCCATGTTTCACCCCCCTGCTGCTCACGACATTTTCGCACCTGGGCGCGGTGAGAGAGCGGCGTCTAGCCGTCTCCAAGCTACGGAGCGCCATCCTGCGGGGTCGTAGTCCAGATCATGATCACGGAGGAAAGCAACGTGTTCGCACAAGGACTGCCATATTGGGTTGCCCACGCGGCAGATTTGCTCCCGCTTTGCTTCCGATCTGATGTCTTTCTGCTCCCGCGTGCCGATCTCGCCCGATTTTTGCCCTGAAAGGCTGGATGTCCGAGGGTATCGCCAGGTACTCCGTAACAGCATTGACAGCTCAAATGGTGTCGCAGGAGGGACACGAGATCGAGGGGAGGAAGAGGGGAGAGACGGCCCCCTCATGGCTGCGCCACCAGGGGCGTCCCAGCCTGCACTTGGCAGTACCTACAACATACAGTAAGATATACACCGATGAGCATTCACTCAACCGTCTGGTTCAGCTTCTTCAAGTCGTCCGTCCGCTGCGCCTCCTCCATCCTTCGTTGCCTGTCGAGCGTGATGTCTTCCAAGATCTTCTGCGCGCCATTCGCCTTCAGCGTCTTCGCCATCCGCACGCCCAGTGCCTCCGCCTCCTCCACGCTTCGCACATGCTCCCGGATCTCGTGCTGGACGTGCTCCGTCCCGTCCACAGACGTCACACCGGCCGTTAGCGAGAGCACGCCCGCGCGCCCAGCCGCATCTTCGCCCTCGCCCTCATTCTCTATTTCGATCGTGCTGACGACTCCGACAGGCACACTGCAGCCTCCTTCGAGCTCGCGCAGACAGGCGCGCTCAGCACGACAGCGCCACAGGGATGGCCAGTGGGTGATTCGCTTGCAGAGGGCGAGCGCCTCAGTGTCGTCGGCGCGAACCTCGATACCGAGCGCGCCTTGACCAACGGCGTAGGAGTATGTGGGTGGGGCGAGGTCGCAGGTGATGCGATGTTGGAGGTTGACGCGGACGAGCCCAGCCTTGGCGGCGATGAGGGCGGCGTAGGGGAGGGCAGGGTCATCTAGCTTCGCGAGGCGGGTGGCACTATGACAGGGATATTGTGAGTGTGTGCGATACGTTCAAGGAAGTGAAGACGTACATGTTGCCGCGCTGGAGGAGAAGGGGCGAAAGGAGGTAAGTATAGCTTGACGATCGGGCGGGCACACGACACGCACCACATCGAGGAACTTCAGATGCGGAAACCGCCTCTTCAGCATCGCGATCCTCCGCACGCTGCTCGTCCCCACTACACTCCCCTCCGGCAGCTCCTCCGGCGTCCTCCACGGCATCCCCGCCTTCACGCACATCACATCCACCGGCTCGTCCCTCTCCGAGATCCCCGCCAGCACAAACCCCTCCGGCAGCACCGTCGGCACGTCCTTCAAGCTATGCACCAGCATATCCGCCGCGCGCTCCTTCAGCGCCACCTCCAGGTCCCCCGTCCACAGCTCCTTCCCGCCGAGGAAGTACAGCGCCTGCACCTGGTTCTTGTCGCCCGCTGTCGACATGAACGAGGTCTCGAATTTGGGGGCGGAGGGGGAAGTGTCGAGGGCGCGGAGGGCGGCTTGCACCTGGATTGTCTGCGCCTGCGCCATCGGCGACTTGCGCGACGCGAGCACGAAGGTGCGGGGCTGGGAAGAGGACATGGTGGAATGCGGGGTGCGCGATCAAGGACTCTGCTTTTGATCTTCTAGGAGGTCGGGCTTTTGAGGGACGCTGGCTAGTGTTAAGCACAATGCCTATATTGTGCGATGAAGGCTCACTTCGAGGGGGGACGATGGCGGAGACGGACAAGCGTGTGTTCGCGCCCAGATTATCGATCGCGAAACATTCCGCCCAGCACCGGCTTATTCGGCCCGGTCCTTAACTCAACCAATCCGGCGGAAGATTGGCCTACGATTGTACTTTGTATAAGTCGTGAGGCATGATCTGGCAGAGCATCAGGAGAGCAGACAGTGATAACTTCCGGTAAACCGTCCGCGGAGAAGACCCGAAGATGAGCTAGGAAGATCGAAGAGGCTCATGTGCGCCACCACGGGCTCACAACGCTCACTTGCAGCGTACACGATAGGCGACACCCCCTCAATCCCCCTCCCCGTCTTTGATCTTCTTTGAGTGGTACCGTCTCATTCCATATGACAGCAAGAGGTATAGCTAGGACAAAAGCTTCCTCTGACTAACGGCGTCAGGAGGAGAACATGTGCAATCGTTGTAAGATCAATGATCACTACGTAGGGTAGCTTCAGCAGAGGCATGATCAGGGCATGACAGACGGAGTCGAGACCTGCTAGCCGAGGTACAGACCCTGCGTCAATGTGGGGTACCGTATGTTTACGCGATTGCCTCGGATGGTCCTTTATGAAGCCAGGGTTTGCCTCACGCAGGATATTTCTCATCAGTTGTTTCTTCAATCACTGGAATATGGGAGGAAAGGCACGATCGGAGGGCGAAGGCGTGCGAGTGGATTGTACTAACAAGACAGTCTTGAGACAGTCTATGACAAAACGAGCGGAACACAAAGGGCATTCCCCGACGGAGAAGTGTGACAGGGTACGTGACGCGCTTAGGCTTTCCCACGGATTAGGATGGATTAGGACGGAATTGATTGGGACTTGCATTGCACCGTCGCTGCTCAAGGCCTCAAGGCATACGGGCGCGCGCAAGCCTCTCTCAGGCCGCCAAACGGCTGGAACTCTCGCTAGCGATACCACCTCCGCCGACGACCACAGCCTCAGCCTGTGCTTCTATCGTGCACGCCTTGTGACCGACCTTCGTTCTGAATACAGCTAACCAGCTGATTACGACTTGCTGGCGACCTCATCGGTGTCGGCATATATACCACACCCTCCCAGGCTATCTTGATCCTCAGACAAGCCTTGCTCCTCACCTTAGCAGCAGGCAAGCCATGGTGCGCCCCCTTCATCACATCTGCGCGATATCACACCTAACAACGATCCCCCAGCCATTCGTCAATAACAAGAAGTACGCTTGGTGCGTCGCATTCCTCCTCCCCTTCCTCACCCTCCTAACCTTTATCCACCCCAGCGAATCCTGCATCAAAGGACACCGCTCGTCCAACTGCCACCACACCGATCGGCCGCTCTTCGAGGTCAAGAAGAAGGGCCGCCCCGTATCCCAATGCACCAACTGCCGCGAGCTGCGCAAGACGCGGAAGCTGCACTCGAAGTGCAACTGCTCCTCCGCAGATAACGCGCAGGAAGAGCGCACGTTGCTGGCGCCGGCGAGCTCGAGGGGAAAACGTGAGTACCGCTCCGATCGTCGTGTGGGAAGAGGCTGATGTGGTGCGTCCAATGTGCAGCGCGGTATATGCCCATTGCTCCGGCACTGCCGAACGGATTGAAGGATGTGATGCAGGGGAGCTGGACGCCTGGGTCGTTGGCGGCGGATTCGAGGCAAAGAGGTATGTTACGGTATTTTACTGCTTTATTTGTACTGATCTCTTTCCAGTCGATGCGCTGCTCAATCCCTGCTGTTGCGGTGACGTGCGCGGCTGCAGATGTAATGTTGCACAATCCTCAACGTCTGCGACCCCGGCGTCTATCTCGTCCACCGTGTTCCTTACCCGTGGCAGCTCTTCAAGCTCCGGATTGAATGCTTTAGCAGCGGCGGCTGCAGCTCTGTCCCGCCAAATCCCGAAGTCCCCCTCGCACCAGCTGCAATCGATCTCTACTCGCCAATCGCCTACTTCTTGTCAATCGCCAACCTCACCTACCCAGCAGTCGATGGAACCATCATCAAAGCACACCTCCTCCCGACCACCCAGCCCGAAGCACAAACGCGCAAAAGTCGCCCAACCCGGCTCTTGCTGCGCGCACAAACGGGCTTCCAAGGACCATTCTACATCCCCCGGACCAACGCTACCGCCCCTCCTCCTCGACGGTCGCTCGCCCCTCGATACCCCCTCCCCGTCACCTTTCGAAGGGTCTTCCCTCCTCGCACCGTCCACCGCCACACCGTCCCCCTTCCCCGACCTCCCCCAATTCACCCTCCCGCACTTTACCACGCTTACCTCGCTCGCGGGCTCCGGCTGCACCTGCGGCGTTGACTGCACCTGCCCGGGCTGCTCGGAGCACCGCGGCGCGGAGCACGTCACGCACACGCACGCGGACTGCAAGGAAGGAAACTGCATACACTGCGTGGATGGGGATATGGTAGGGCGGGCGGATGCCCTGGAGAACGAGGCGTTCGGATTTGGGGGCAGCAGTATGTTTGGGAGAGACGGCCCCCATGGCTTCGGGAGCAACGACAGCGCTGGCCTCTTCGGCAACGCCGCCGCCACGAATGACGCTCTGGCCAAGTTCTTCGCGCAGGCGGCGCTGCTGCCGTTGCCGCCGAACCGCTCTGGCCAACGCGTCGAGCTGCCGAAGCTGGAATGCTGCGGAGGAAATTGCGGGTGTCCGGATGGGCGGTGTGGATGTGGGCAGACGTGCGATGGATGTGAGGAGCATGCATTCTTGGGGCATGGTCAAGAGAAGGCGCACGGGGATGGGAAGGAAAAGGGACCGGGGAATGACCAGGAGGAAGTGCGTGGACCGGCGAGGGAGCCTACGGAACAGGCAGAGAAGGAACCTACTCGGTCGACGTTGGCTTCAGATGCGGCGCCTCCGTCTCCGGCGCAGGCTCCTCGGAGCTGCTGTGCAGGAAAGAATGCTTTGTGACACGAGAGAGGAAATATCTACCAGTACGAATATCAGCTTGCTTCATGGCCAGTGTTCCCCGTCTGTCGGTCCCATGATGGGGACCCATTTACGTGACCGTGACGTGACCCGGTGATTGGGGAAAAGGTTTGTATCGCGCCTTGTCTGCGACCATCACTTCAGGCCTGTTCAAGTCAGTCGACTTCCAATGGCGGAATCCCTGCACGCAAGTCAGGACAGGGTAAGCTGGATCATAGCCGGCTAAGTAGTAGTAGTCTAAATCTCAGGTCCAGGAGCATGATATATCTCTCCTAAGGCGCAGATCGTTGACATCCGATCTCTCCGTGGAAATCCTGCAGCTCATCTTCGATCGAACCATCACGCCGTCGTGCTTCATCGGTCCGGGTTACTCTGTCTGCGAGTGCCCATGGCTCGCTGCGATGGCTGCGAAGAGAAACCTGCCGCTTGTCTGTCGCTCGTGGTACCACGCTTCTATCGAGCTGCTTTACCGCGACATCGGTATTCGCAGCGTCGGCCAGGTTTGCGCACTGGCAAAGACGATAGAAGGGACGCCGTCGCTGGCTCCATTGGTCAGGTCAATCACGTTCGCATGCTTCGTAGGCGAGCTTCACGAACTCGCCTATACCTGGGACGCTGGAACAATCATGAAGGCATGCCAAAATCTGCACCGTGCGGCCTTCATCGCGCGTAGTAACTATCACCTTGGTCTACTCCTTCCTGTGCTGCATCGGGACTATGCGTACCCCTCAAGGATCACGCATCTCGACCTCGATGTCCAACCCAGCTGCGAAGCCTTTCTTAGCGGATGCCTCCCGGACACGTATCGTGACAGCCCGCCGCCCTTTGCAACTCTGAACGGAGAGAATCTATTCACAATCGAAGACTTCTCCCCTCGGCTCGTAGAGCTCAACCTGCCCCTTTTGACTGACATAACTCGATATGACGATCTGAGCTTTCCTGTCCTCACTACACTCAGTTTCGCCGCCAATACAGTGGCTACCAGGCATAATGTCGAACAGCTCGCTCGACTATGGCCAACGCCAGCGCTCGAGTACCTAACTGTTACCTGCCCCACAGCCGGTCTATCACATTTTGACTTATTGGCATCGTTGGCCGAAGGGACATGGTTACAGCCATTGTTGTTGGCCAATGGTCAACATCTTCGCTACCTGCATATCCGCACGGACTATGATTGCTGCGTGTGCGACTTCACGCTCGACATTGAGCCCATGCTCAATGCATGTCCGCTCCTCGAACATGTCGTTCTCCCGCCCCATGCGACGCTGCCGCATAGTCATCCCTCTCTGCGTTGGATCGACGTATGGGAACCACCGCTACTGGGCTGGCTGTCTCTTAATTCGGTGGACTCCATCTGGGGCCTCCGCTCCAGGTTGCAAACCTCAGCTAGACCAAGCGAAGCTAGCACGATCCAGGAAAACCTATCCAGATTCCGGGGCATGCGCACCCTTGATCACGCGCTCCTAGGTCTGCGCGACCTGCCTAAAATTGTGGACCCTGTCGCTTGGAGGAGCACGAATGCCGCCTTCGTATATCCAGGCGTCAATATTGTGCTTTCTCCGACGCGCGTGTGGCGCGGGGACTGGGTTCCACGACGCATGGGCGAGGAGACGCCCGGAGCTACGTCGACGGAGAGGTCACCGCCTCTGGCTTCTGTCGAAGGCGAGCATATGCATGACGATATCGATACGGCATTGGGTGCTTGGTCAAGTGACGAAGAAGGGAAAACCTACCATCCCTCGGACGAAGACGAAGATGGTGGCTCCTCTGTACACAGCTCGGACAGTTCGCTCGTGGGCACAGAGCCGGACACGGATGGATACTACAAGTACGACGAGCCCATGAACTGGCAATGGACGAGTGAGGACATTCTGCGTGCCTTTAGACGTGAGGGACCCCCATAAGCACCTTCGATTGTTGGCGAGTTCGGTAGGGTACATGTGAAAGGGACCGATATGGACAGGCCCTGATACTGTTCGCTGCGTTGTATGGACGATAGCAACCCTCCGTTGGACTGATTGCCCTCCGTATACTGATGTTTTTTTACTCTAAAATATTGTTGTGCCGTGCTCCGACACCTTGACCTTCTTTCTTGCTCTCAACCCGGTAAATGATTTACAAGTACGCACGACTTCACGAGAACGCAATCACTTCCCTCAGATTCTGCAATAAATAGTTGTTTCCACTTTACGAAAATATGGAAAATGTCAAGGAACCAAAGGTAGGAAGACACCAAGTATGTACGCATCGGGATAGATAAAGCGATCAGAAGAAGGGTGAAAAACTGTGGATGCGGAGGGAAGCAAGACGAGACAGGCTTTTAGGAATGTAAGAAGGCAGCGTTTGAAAGAGGAGAATTGGAAGGGGGATATATCTATACGCGGATGGATGGCTAAGGCAGTGACTGATGGACAAGGTCACCGTCTCCATCGTACCGGGCCCGGCGTGCCAATGTCCTTGACAGAGAGCGTCGGAGAGAGGCCGAGAGGGTTAAGGCAACCGTACATGCTGCGACGATGTCTGCAAGCAAAGATGAGATCGGCGTTCAATACTAGAACGACGGTGGGCTTACCAAGTCGCAGCCCGCACTTGCGCACCATGTGTGTTTTTCTTAGTCGAATGCCTCGCGGACAAGGCCACTGTGACGGCGGCGCTTGCGTGGGCGCTGCACCTCTGCGTCATCGCTGGCCTCAGGAGTGAAGGCAGCCAGGGAGACTCGTCGGAGGACGTTAACCTCGGGCTCGGGCCTCAGCGGCATTTTCTTGAGAAGACGACCCGCGTGCAGGTATCCCGGCTTTTCCTCCCACTGAGAGAGATCGACATCGGGGCGACGGTCAAGCTGCACTTCCACCGCGTCCATCTCCGAATAGGTGCGCTTGCGCCCAAGAGGGCGAGGAGTCGGGACCCTTTTGTAGCCGTACTCCGTAGAGCCCCGGCTGCCGGCACGGGGGGTTTCTCCCCCAACAGGGAAGCCAATGAGCGAATTTCTATCGCTGGGCAGGCTGTTGGCACGCGCATGGCCGGGTGCGTGCGACTGCGGGCTTCCGGCGATGCCACCGCGCGGTCCCGTGACTGCCACGCGAGCCTGCCCGACATCGCCACTGAAAGTGAAAACGTCGTCGATGGGGACACTGGCAGCCGGGAAGGTCCGCCGGGCAGGTGGGGTCGAAGGAGGTTGGTAGGGCTGGGCCGTCTCCGACGCATGGTCGAGAGCCGCCAGTTGGGCAGGGTTGAGGGTCGCAGCGCCGGCGTCAGCGACCGCGCGGTCTTCGAGCTCAGCTTGGCCGATGCGCTCGAAACCCTTCTTCTCGTCCGCCTGGGTGATGGCGCTATCCGCAAGCTGCTCGTCATGCTGGGCCTTTGGAGCCAGGTTACCGTCAACGTTGAACTTCATCGTCACCGCATCCTCGACGTTCTGAAAGACAAAGGTCAGAATCCCGCAACCCGCGACGAGCTCACGACGTACCACGCCGGCCGGCAGCTCGACAAAGACCTTGCCCATCTCCATTCCATCCTCCTCCGACTTGGCTCCATTCTTGACAAGCACAAGCTCCTTCGTGACCTCGACGTGCTTAACGAGCTGGAATTCACCACATCAGGAAAGCGACACCCCCGTCCTTTGCGTCCTTTTCGTCCTTTGGCAGGACGAAAAGGACTGAAAGGACGCAAGGACGCGGTGTCCTGCTCAGGAAAGGTGGGGTCGTCCTTGGCAGGACATTTTGGCCTGTACAGGCTACTGGATCCTGCTGAAGGACGGCGTCCTTGCCAGAGGTTCCGTTGAGCCGTATAATGCAGAATTTCTGGTCGTTTTGCGGGACGTTTCGGGATCGCGCACGCGTGAGGGAGCAAGAGAAAAATTATATTGCTACTATCCACTATGCAACGCTACGCTACATCATACTACATTATATTATAACGCACTCAGTCGTAGTGTACATGATCGTCCCAGAGACGGCCACAAGTAGTGAGACGGAGAGCAAGAGGGGTATGGCAGCGCATTCAGGAAGGGGCGGGAAGGGGTTCTGCCGCTAGTGCTCACGTCGCATGCGTAGCAACGATGGGGGAGGGCGGTGCGTGCTTCCGTAGCCGAGGCTATACTGTCCGTTCGTGTCAGCGCGCCGGGTGTAAGCGTGCGCGTCCTTACATACCTCATTGACACCACGAAATACATCCTTCAGGGCATGCATCTGGGAGGAGATGAGCAAGCGGGTCCGGACTGACGACGCGCAACTTACCTACACGGATATGCGGGCGCAGGTGGAGCTACAGTAATGTCTGGCATTGATGAGCCGGGCTAGTCAGGCAAGCAGTACGTACCAGCAGGAGGGCTGAGAGCGCAAGGGAGAGACGAAGGGATTGCTGTCAGGTTGCGACCGCAGCCCGTGACTTTGTTGACAAGATTGTGCTTGTTTGGCAGTAACCTCAAGGCGCTTGAGGGCCGGCTGATCGAGACTTGCGCAATTTCGGCAGCGCTCAAGCCTGACTCTGACCGCCGTCGCGGTGGTCGCGCTGGCATCGCACTATCCGCTGCTGCTCTGTTCTCGCAGCGGGGAAGGAGGTGGGGTCTCTGGTCCCTCAGCTCCGAGTGCGTGCCTTCACCTGCGCTCGTATCGCTAACTTGTCGCTACTCGTTCCCGATCCCGCCGAAGACGATGCCCATGCCCGCATTTCAGCAAGCTTCCTCGCAAACTTCGCAGACTGTACAGATCATACAATTCTGCGCCCCTCCCGCCTCCGGCTGTCTCTTTACCTCCAGTTCTGAAGCGACCCATTGTAACATTCGCCTCATCGACCTTCCACTTGCTCGCGGCACGTATCTAGCACGCTGTACGCGAGAGTAACAACCCCCGCCTCTTTTGGAGAGGCGTGCGTATCGCTTTGGGTAGTCACAGTCGTGTAGCGCATCGAAGAGACCCGAATGGATGTAAATACTGTGCGCACAACGAGACCTTGTACGATATTAGTTTGATTTGTATAGCTAGACTGAATATATTCTTCGTCGAACTTTGACCAGGATGTGAGTCTTTATGAAAGGACGAAAAGGAATTCCTGAGAAAGAAAAGGATGCGAAAGGACGCCCTCAAAAGGACAAAGGACGCATCAAAAGGCCCTGGGCATCAAAAGGATGGTGTCGGTTTGCTGATGCAGCGATGATCATGTATGCGACTTGAGCGGCCATCGTTGACTGTGTTTGTTGGTTGGGTTTGAAGCGGTGAAGCTGGGTTGGGTGTTTGCGGTGAGAGAAGAGGACAAGCGTATGTCTTTGAGAAGAGGAAGAAAATACGCGACGCGCCGAATTGGGGCGTGACCCTCGGGGAGTGCCGAAGTTCACCTTTATCGACCAAATGGGTAAACGGGCACGCGGTCGAACAAAGGGCTTGACGGATGCTAGTCTAGCTGCTGGGTCAGTTCCCTACGCCTCGCTGTCGTCTCTCCTAATAGGTGGGCATGATTTGGAGGTAGCAGGCGTCTGGGAAGCGCTGTGTCTGACGGCGTAGTTCAGTTGCCTTTATCCATTTGAGCTGTCGACGATGCTGACCTCCGTTGATAACATTACCCGCCTCGCCGAAGAAGAGCGAAGGGCAGGTAGAATCTTTTTGAGATGCAGTAAGCCAAGCAAGGCTTGATACCTGAGCTGAGCGCATTTCGATTTGGAAATAGGCGACTAAAGCGTTGAAGACACCTAAGGTGTCTATTCTGCAGCATCAGCGATCGGCACACGAAAAACACGACGAACGCATACCATGGGCATCCAGCAAGCTCTCAAGGAACTTTCGCCAGAGCACGCGCCTGTCGATATCGAAGCATGCGAAGCGAAGTAGATGCCACAATCGTTGTCACCTCCTTCATGTCTTCACACGTAGCGTCGATTGCACCACAATCAGTTGGCCTCCACCTGCGAGATACTCAGAAAATCACTACTGTACGCGCAAGGGAGTGTGCGCACCTGGGGATCCCGTCACTCGGACTGGAACGCTGCAGCAAAGACAAAAATGTCGCCTCATTTGTTCTCAACACGGTCCCGCGGAATCTGGTACGACTCGCTCCCATAGGGCTCGCACTTGTGAAAAGGTCAAGGGAGCAGGACACCTCTGTATTCAAAAGGCTCGCTTTGGCTAGCGGGCCGCGAGAGGTAGGAGGGTGGCAGCGCGTGTCGCGATCTTCCTTCCAAGATCTTCCCATGCTAGCTTGCCTTAGTATTCATCAGTAGACACAGGTGCAGGGACCCCAAGCTGTCTGTTGCGCTCTGGAGGGGACCACTACGTGCAGAGAAGGATCTCGACAAGGAGGGAAGACGCGCGCAGAGCGACGGAATCTTTGACCGGTACCGAGTTGAGCACACAAAGACGTAAGGACATTATCAGGAGGGGGAAGACCGTGCTTCAACGTTGAATGAGAACGACGCTGCAGTCGTCGTGGTGGACATCAAGCAAGGAGCGAGTTCTCTGGCCGATCTTGTTCCAAACCATCACGGCGGTCGCGCTGTCGTCCGTCCTCCCCTACATCTCCTCCACCTCCATCGACGCTTCTTTCACCACTCCTCAATGAAATTCTCCTCTGCTTTGTTCCTCCCGCCTGGATCGCGAAGAACTTCGCGCTAGCGTGGACTTTGATCGTCTGCCCTCGGCACACTGCTTGCTTGCTTGCGCTCTACCCATGCAAGGTCTTATGTACTGACCTACCCTGGCCCTGCGATACTCTCGAAGCCCCGCTACCCCCAGCAGTCAGCTCACTCCCAAGTGCGTATCCTCACAAACTCATCCGGGACCGCCGAGCTGATCTCGCGTTCGACAGGCCACCGACGCTCAAGTCCCCTCAGCAAATTCCCTCAATAAATGCTCCTCATGAACATAAGCGGCCGCTTCTCGCACCCACCACGTCTACATGACCGGAACACGCGTGCGCGCTGCACAGCAAACCCGACATTACGAAGTGCAACTTGCCTGCCCCCCAGACTGCCCTCCAGACTGCCCTCAGGAAAGCTCTCTTGCACCCTTGACGGCGATCCTTCCTCTGGCGACCTACGCATTGAATCTCTGAGCTCAAGCGCGTCGTAGATCTTGCTCTTTTTGGCGCGCTATCGTTCGTCCGCGAGAAAGACCGTACTCCACTCCCTTCGCGTCACACCCTTCGCTTGCCGCGCGCCCTACCAGGCGAGCACATTATGAACGTACTGGATCTCCGTCCTCTGGCGTCTATGCGGGCGAGTACTTCGGGCGCGCCCTCTTGGATCAGGTCGTTAGCAAGGTCTTTCGCGTCAGCGCTGTCGCGGTGTGGGTGCCTCTCGTCCTGTCGACACCTGGCAAGCCGTTCAATCACTGCCAATCTAATGTAAAGCACAGAGAAATGACTCGTACAGACCCATATATATCCTGCCTCGAAGATCTAGCGTGTATCACACCGAGTCCACTACCCTTCGTATTGGACGAAGCAGACCTATCATTGCATGTACGAACCGACGCTATGCGATACAGCGAGGACTGCAGTGCGGGATATAAGATATATACGATAACAATAGTGCGTTAGGGAACTATGTACCAGACTTCCGGTGCGCCGAACCTCCTGGTATGTAGCGATAGATCCTAGGCTAACGACTACAGTGCAAGGCCGAAACTTAGATATTACTACTGACGCGTAACCGCTATGCAAGATCTCTAAATAGGTACTTGGCAGTCATAGTCTGTGCATCCCGATGGCGGTCTATCGATACATCTATTGGGCGACTGGGTCCGGGAGGATGAGCCCGCATGAGCGGCCCGCACTACTCGACGAGTTTTCTCCAGCCGTTCTTGAGTTGCTATAGGGGGACGCCGGTGAGCATGATGGGAGGAGGAGAGGATCGGGTGAGCAGTGATGGGACGGCAAAAGGATACGTACCTCAAAGAACACGAAGAGCAGAACGGTGTTCGGGCCGAGACGGATGAAGGCGGGCAGCCAGCCCTTGAATAAGAACCGTGCGCCCTCTTCGCGCAATGATTTTTGTAGGACGTGCACCAGGCTGTGGTCGGTAGACTGCGAGGGCAGTCAGCGTCAAGCAGTTTCTAGCAAACTCGGCGGACGTACGGCCATAATACGTGAGCGGAGAACATCGGCAGGTGAGCATACGGCTAGGGGAGCATAAGCGACTTCGTAGCAAGACTTGAGGGGCACGCACTCGTTGCGAAGGTCCCTGCAGCCAAGCTAGAAAGCGAATGTGTAACGAGGTTGTCGCCGAACTTGTATTCTGTCCCGGGCAAGGTCCATCCTAGTAATGATGTCTTGAAGAAGTCGTAGCTATCGAGAAATTGTCAGGTCAAACGAGGGCATCGAAAAGAGAAGGAGGAGACGCACGAGCCCACTTGCGAAGCCTAGCAAACGACAGACGTAAGTACAGGGTACGCGGTCTTGTGACGAGCAGGACTTACGTTCATGAGAACCGCGCGTGTCTGTCGCGTCAAGGGTCAGTCTAGACTCTCGCTGCCACAGTTTGCAGACCACATACGACGTTCGTTCCCAAGCCTCTTCCCAGTGCTTGGGCACCCTCCTCCTTGACAAGGCGTACCAGCCCACTGATCGCGTTCGAGTAGTTGTATCTCTGCTCTACTGGTCGGACCGTATCACTCGTCATCCGCACCAATAGCACATCTACAAATACAAGCGTGAGTCACTTTCGCCCTGGCACACGATCGCTACGCACCTGCCGGGTTGCCCGCCAGCCCACCCATCGCGCCCGCCACGCTCGCAGCGGCCAGGAGCGACAGGTTCGAGGGCTTCTTGTCCTTCCCGAGCGCAGCCTTCATCTTTTCGTAGGAGCCTATGCGCACGAGGGAGTAGGACATCTGGCGCATGACGGAGGCGGAGAGACCGGTGTAGAGGCCGAAGAAGCCGCGCTCGGAGAGGGAGAGGCGTAACGTGGAGAGGAAGGAGGGGCGCGCGACGCCAGGGTTATGCTCGAGCGTCTGCATGCGTCTGGAGGAGGAAGGGGTAGTGTAAGCTGGCGCACGGGCGACGGGGGACTACGCGACTTGCACTTTGAGGAGGTCCAGCGGATGCGTACAGCATGCCGCCACTGCAAAGCTCTAGTCAGCGCACGCCAACACACGAGGCCAAGGACACGTACTGCTCGCTGCGACACCTTACGCCCGCTGCCTCAGCACCAATGCGATAAGCGCCATTTCTGCTGACTTACCTCCCAACCTAAGCGCCCGTTAGCCCATGCTGTGGACGCGGACGGTCTGGGACTCACCAGAACGGGTACGTTACAGCCATCTCAGCCTCTCACTCTGCTGGCGGACGAGAAGGAAAGGGAGGGAAATGAAGGGGGGAGGGAAGAAACGCGCGCCGGGCGAGGTGGCGCATACAAATGGGATGCTCGCAATTACAGATCGCGTCGGCGAGAACTCAGATCTCCCGGCCCGGGCCTACCACCGACTAAACTTAGACGCCGTCGGACGCGACGACGACGGCACGGATGGCAAGCGCGACGCACGCAGTGATGGAGGGAAGGGAAGAGATGGAAGGGAGGTCTTGCTGAAGGCGTAACCTGTAAGGACCATCGCTTGTTCGAGATGCCAGATGGTAATTCACAACAAGGCATCCGTAGCAAAGAAATAGTCTGCTCATAAGGACAGTGAATCGCATAGCACGTCAACTGGAATATACATCTACAACATGCCCATCCCCATTCTGCTGTATCGTACCCTCCACCCCCTTCTCATTCCCTCGCAGCGTTCGCCTGTCATCCTCCACCTCCCCTTCCTCGCCTTCCTCAGCATCCTCCGCGGCATCGGCGGTACTGGATTCTCCCTCCTTCTTGGCGGAAGCGGAGGCCGACTCTCCGCTGCCCTTCGACGCCTCCCCGCTGCCGCCGTCCTTCGATACCTCCCCGCCCTCCGCTTTCTTCGGCTGCGTCGCCGCGCGAAAGAAGCTTAGGCCAAAGCCGCTGAACATCGACGGTTTCGGGAGTGTCGCGATCGACGCCAACGGTGCAGACTCCAGAACAGGTGTCGATGGTGTGGCCGTAGGCGTCTTCGATGCGTCGTCCGTGGGGGTGGAGTCGCCGCCTGCGTGTGCTGGTTCTGGTGACTTGGGCCGCGGTGACTCCAAGCCCGACAGGGACGAGCGATGGGATGCTGGTGGACGTGGTCTGTGTTACGAGGTGAGCGAGTGCAAGAGAGCGAAACCATACGAAACTCACGGCATAGCCGCCTCGCCGCTGGTCAGTGTAAGCAGCAGGTTCTTCAGGTTGGGCAGGGTGTGCCGCATGTCCAGAGCGCGCAGATCGCGCTCGCTCATCAGAAGCTCGATATCCTTGTTCAACAAGAACACACCATACTCAAAGCGGTATGTGTCGACCCCTCTTGAGAACAGCGGGAACCTGCATCACTACTCGTCAGCCTCAATCCCTCTACTCACCAAAACAGACGAAGCTCACATCCTCGGGCCCACCATGGCACTAATCCCATCCCTAATAAGACTCCTACTCCCCACACAAGTCACCGGATACATCAACCCCTGCCCCAAATACTCCGCAATCAACCTCACAACCTGCGCCGCATACCCCAGCGCCGCCGCCACCCCCTCCTCGCTCACATCCTGGTGCGTCGCCTCCGCCGGCTTCCGATAGTGCGGCAGCGTCAACGGCGGCGAGGCCGCACCGGGCAGCGTCGGTATGGGCAAGGGCACGTCGACGATGGTGTAGAGCAGGTCGGGCGGGGAGACGAGCTCGATGGGGAAGATGGAGGAGAGGGTGAGGAGGTGGGTGGTTTGGAGGGGCGGGATCTGCGCGCGGAGGTCGGTGAGGAGGGTGCGTTCGGTCGCGACTTCGGCCTCGGCGGCATCGCGGGCGCCGTCGACGAGGTTGAGGTCCTGCTCGTAGGCTTCCGAGAGTAGCTGCCGTCGTTGTCGGAGCTCTTCTCGTCTGGCGTCGATCTCCTGTCGTACTATATCGAAAGTCAGAGCATGCACAAGGAGAAATAGACGGTACGCTCACGGTCATTACAATCCTTCCTCACATCCGCACACTGCACCCTCAGCTCATCCACCCTGCACTCCCTCTCCGAGATCTCCCTCTTCATCTCCGGCAGCCCATCGTTCAACATCCCCGCGATGCTCCCCCGAATCTCCTCCAGCATCTCCTCATGATCGTGTATCCCCGACTGCAGCGTCACCAGCTTGAACAAATCATGCCAGGTGCCCGTCGCCACCCCGTCATCGTCCTCCGCGCACGATTTCTGGCGATCTGGGTGGTGGTGTCGTCGGCGGGAGACGATGCGTGGCGTCTGCGAGCCAGGTTGTTTGGGTGTGGGTGGTGGCGTGTCGAGTTGCAGGGTCGTTTGGCCTTCGGGGTCGGATGCGTAGCCAGGGTCGGGAGAGAGGGGTGCGGAGAGGGAGGTGGTGGCGTTATGGACGTCCTGCACTGGCACAGGGCCTGGAAGATAGTACAGCTTCCCCGGTGGGTCGAGCTTAAGCACCAGCGTATTTGGCGGAAGGTGTGCCAGTGTCCTGGCCTGTCGCCATATATTCAGTGCTGCCCTTCGCACACAACCCATTCACTTACCTGACTTTCCTCTGGTACGGGGACTAGGTCGTCCAGCGAGATATCATAGGCTTGCAGCACCTTCCACTCCGGCTGCTCACTCGCACGCCCCTTCCCCTTCGCATCCACCGGAGGTCGGAAGAACACTTCGATGCGACACCGCGCACTGCTCGTATCTGCCCACGGCGCAAACTCATACTTGGGATCTACCGCAAACGCCGGATTTGTCGATGGTTGATGTGGAGGTGAGATATAGCAGGGTATCGTGGCACTGGGTATCGGAGGTGGTGGGCTTGAGGATGGGGACGGAGGTGAGGGTGGAAAGCTAGTCTGCAGGTTGGGTGATTTCTTCGGGAAGGCCTTCGACCGCGCTGCGGAGCTGAGCGTCGAAGCGGACCGATTGTGCGTCTGCGCCTTGGGGGAGAGGGGTGATTCGCGGAGGGTATTGCGCCGTGGGGGATCGAGATGCGCGACGCTGGACGACTTGTTATGTCCGTTGGGTCGGCGATTGGGGGAAGCAGGTCGAGAGGGTTCCGGCGGCTGCTCCGGTATGCTGAGCGCAATAAAGGTCTCCGTGAGCCTTGAACCAATGATCTTCGCCAGCACCGCCTGCGAGTGGTCCGGCAGGAAGGGTGTATTCGAGTGCGCGCCGCGTCCTGCCTCCAGCAAGCTAACCGCAGACGACATCGACCCCGTACGTGGTCTTTGATGCACCTGCGTACTCTTCGGCAGCGAGCTATTGCTCTGAAAGCTCACCCGCGAGCCCGTGCGCCGCCTGCCGCGGCCGGCCGTGGGGTGCTCGCCGTCATCCGACTTGGGGCTCCGGGAGAGCGACGCGGCGGAGGTCTGCGAGATGCGGCGCTGGCGTATGCGCGACGCGGTGAGCTCGAGGTCGTCCGCGGTGTGCTGGGGCTGCTCCGCGGAGTGTGTGAGCGCGGATGCGAGGGCGGTATCGCGCACGGGAAAGGGCGTGAGGTGTCTGATCTGGATGCTCGAGATGTGGCGAACACGGTGCTATGCGGGTCGGTATGTCGTTCAGTATGTCTCGAGTGGAAGGACTAGTGTTAGTGGCGCACCTCATTGTAGAGCATGATAGACGAGAACAAAGAGAACTCCGGTTGTTCATGTTTGGCAGGTATTGTTCTTCTCGATTGACTGCTTGTTTCTTGCGATCACCTTCGACATGGCGGACACCATGTTTCCCCCGCAGACGCCAGCATATATCCTCAACTTTCAGTTCTCGTCCTGGTACCCCAGGTTCTCCAGCGTCAGCATCAAGTCCACGATCATAAAACCTCTGCCAGAGGACTTCGCGGACTACATGAACAAGGATAGCATATTCCTACCCGAGGGCAGCGAAGACATGTGCGTCTTGATCATACCTGTCAGAATCCTCTCTCATTCGCCGTCCTAGATAGCGCTGCAAGCAGCTCCCTCTCAGACGATGAAAAGGAGGACGCAGACGACGATTCTGACTCGGACGAGCCCCGGCGAACGTATGCCTTCCCGGAGCTAGACGCCCAAATACGCAGCGCGATCAAGCGCTACGAGGGCTCCGTCTTCCCTAAGCTCAACTTTTCTTCCCCTCGGGTGCGTAGCATCTCAATTCCCCCACTCCAAGAGCAGCAACTGATCGCTCCGCAGGACGCAGCTTGGATGCTCCCCTCCTCGTCCCCCCTCAAATGCACGTCCCCAGCAGACGTGTACCTCCTGCTCAAATCCTCCGACTTCATCTCTCACGACCTCAACCGTGATCTTGTCTTCGACGGGCAGACGCCGGGGCCGAACGAGCCCTACGAGCTGGAGCTGGTGCTGAGGAAGTGGTACGCTGTAGATCGCAGCCGGGAGATGCGCTGCTTTGTGCGCGCTGGGCGCTTGATAGGTACGAGGACACCCCTCGACCAAAATTATGTGCTTTAGCTAATCACCCATCAGGCATATCTCAGCGCGACACGAACCACTACCCCTACATGGCCACCGCCGAAGTCCAGCGCGGTATTGTCGACGCCATCACGCGCTTCTGGACCAACAAAATCCAGTCCAACCCACAATGGGAAGTTGAGGATTGTACGTCTACCTTCTCTCTTTCTTCCCTGTACTCCTTATCACTCTCTGACCCCCATCCCTAGACATCTTCGACATCCTCCTCACCCGCGACCTCTCCAAAGCCCACATCATCGACTTCAACCCCTACTCCCCGCGTACCGACTCGCTCATGTTCTCCTACGAGGAGCTCGACGCGCTGCACCGTGTACACACCAACGCCATGGACACTGGCAACCCGTCCTCTCCGCCACCCATCCCCCAATTCAAATACGTCGACTCGCCCACGCATCCGTTCGCGCGGTCGAACGCGCCGGCGCACCAGCACAACATGGTCCCGATGGAGGCGATCAGTCTGAGCAGCGGGCGGGATATCGCAGAGTTCGCTGAGGTGTGGCGGGAGGAGGTGAGGAGGGGGGCAAGGGCAGACGACGAGGACGGCGAGTAAATATATTGAAATCAATCTGGGATGCGACCGCCAGCAGACTTTATCTCGCGTTCTTCGTCTCGCTAATGTCACTGGCGTCCAGCCATTCTCTCTCCCCGATCTGCCTGGCGTCACCAACTTCGTTCAGCCCGCCGCTACAGATGAGTGATTACATATTGTTCGATTTCTCCTGCTGGAGGTAACCGGCGCTATCCCCATTCGATGTTTGTTCAGGTTGAACTTCTGTTTGGACACCTGTCAGACATACTTCTGCACCGAACTTAACCGGCTTCGCGCGACCCGCTCCTGCTCCTGACGTCCATCATGCCCGTCGAAACCCAAGCCAGGCCGGCTCTCGCTCCCCGTTCGCCCAACAAGACCGCCGCCCCGGCCCACGATGACCGCGCAATGAAGAAAGCAGTTGCAGACCTTTTCGCTCGCGAAAGTGAGGTTTTCTTCGCTCTGTGCTTCACGAACATAACGCCCATATTCATCGTATACAACTCTAACCATATCCTGCATACTCATACCTTCACCCAGCCGACGCCCGAATCCTCGAGCACCGCCGTCAGCTCGACTTCCAAATCGAGGCCTTCAAGCAACGCCAGGAGACACTTATCACCGCGCTCCCGCGCACCGTGCGCTCAATGACGATGCGCGAGTTCATGACAAAGTACGATGGGGATGTGAAGGCAGCGATCGCGGGGCAGACTGGAAGAGTGGGTGCCGGAGGCCTGGGCGGCATCGCCAGCAACAGCAGCGGAAGGGTCGCGGACCTCGTCGCGCAGGCGCAGATGCAGAAGGAGGAACTGAACAAGAAGCGCAAGCGCGTGGAGGACGACCTGGACGCGCTACGCGCTGCGAAGCGCTCGCCGCAAAAGGCGAAGGCTGTGATGAGGGAAGGGACTCCGGTGGGTGGGGTGTATGCGCGCCGGCGTGTATGCGTGGATGGAATCAATTTGATTCTGACCTCTCCTTTTTCCTCTGAACATAGCTGAAAACCCATACGGACCGCTTTATTTCGCCGTCGCCATCCAAGAAACGCCTCATACAGACCCCGACGCGTCAGACGCCCTCGCGTATTCAGCCATCTCGCATGCAGTCGCCGTCCCGGGTTCATGACGCCACGCCTCGCGTACAAGTCACGACACCCTCTCGCGTCCGACCGCCCACCATTGCTACGTTCAGCCCTGCGCTCACGCTCTCGAAGACGCCCAAGTATCCTGGAAGTCACACCCTTGCAAGCGGATCCTCATATCAAACGATCTCAGGCTCTCCGAATCGTACTCTGGGTGGCTCTCCAACCCGCCTCCTCGCTGGCTCACCCTCTCGCACCCGAAATGACTCTCCGAACCAATTGAACATCAGCGCTGCTACCAGTCCCGCCCGCCGGGTCCCCGTCAAAGGCCGCATCATCGTTCACAAGCTCGACTCCCAGCCTTCCGCCTCGACCTCCTCCGGTGCCAGTCTCGCGCTCTCCTCCATCTTCGCCAAAGCTCGCGACTCTCCTTCTGCCTTTTCCACGACGCCTCGGTCCGCTTCCAACCCTGCACCGCCATCGACTTCAAGGCCCATTGCTACACCTCTCACCCCGCGTCGCGCGCACTCCACGCTCGGGCTCCGCACCTCGACCCTCGGCGTGCGCATTCCTACGATCGACGGGCATGTCCTCGAGCTCGATCCGCTGACAAACTCGCCGGGGGATTTGGATCGGTTGCAGGGGATTTCGACGCGCGCGAAGCAGGAAGCGCGAGAGGAGATGGGGCGGCTGGTGGAGGGGGCGATGCGGAAATGGAGGGTAGGGTAGTGGAAAGTGGAAGTGGACTCGGAAGTGGAATAAACCGAAGTGAATAGGCATCGGGCTTTGTGGTGATCTTTGACTTGAGCATCCGTGGTTTGAGCGAGCCGGTCCTTGAGCACTGAGCCAAGTACTGCAGCGTCGTGATTCCGGCGTGAATACTGCTGTGTATAAGTATGTTGTAGTCCACCTTATAGTAATTACTGGATGCAGATTCTCAGTCCTGTCGAGACCATCACGCGCTAGGGCAAGTCGCTACACGATGTCCGATCCACAACCGTCCCCAACGCCTCGAGCTGCCTCTGCCAATCCCCGTTCGTAGCGCAGCGGCAGACGCGTCTGCAAGTCAATGCAGTCGTGCGCAACGTCAAGCGCGTGATCGGCCGCCCTCTGCCTGCACGAGCAGCCTCCCATCGCGACCGTACGATCTCGCGCATCTGCGTAGCGTCGCAATCCTCGAATGATCGGAAGCCGTTCAATCGCAGGGCAAGATGATCCAGTGCTGGCAAGAGCACAGGTGCATCTGGCTTTACGATGAGGCCCTCTAGGAGTGACTCTAAGTGGCAAGCTCCCGTATGGCTGTACACGAGCTTGAGGCACCTGAGTTCGGGGATGCGAGCGAGGACATGGAGGTACTCCCCATAATCTGGTCCTTCGTCGTCCAAGTTATATCTACCATACGCGTCGATGGTTACGACTTCGGGTAGAGGACATGAAGGGCTTCGTAGCATGTCGAGGACAGGGAGCACATGTGCAGCCGGTTTGGATTGCACTCGGCAACCAGACCTCATTGTGATGTCGATGAGGTTGGGAGCGAAAAGATGCCTGCACAAGGCGTGTCCATAATCCACGACCGTGAGATGGCATAAAGCGTGGAAACCGAATATTGGCGCAGCCGCAGCCATTTCCCTGGCACCAGATTCGGTGGTAAGGGTCAATTCCAAAGTTTGGAGGCTGGTGCAGTCCTGAAGGACGTGCATGTCATTGATGTCAAGAGAGGGTGTCTCTATCTTCAGGCTCTGCAACGTCCTCCAGCACACTGTGATGCGAGATATGGAAGCGAACCAGCACAAGTCAAATTCCCGCAGGTGAGGCGTGTTGAGACCGATATTCGGAGGACAGGGAGCGTCTTCGTAACAGTCACGGTTGCCAATGACACGAAGACTCTCCAGCGACGGCGCATCGAGTGTCGAAGATGGCCATTCAGAAGTAACCCTGGACGGATACCACTCTATGCTTCGGAAGCGAGCCATGTGCGTAACCACCCAACGGTCAACGCGCGCATCCGAGCAACAGGTCAACGAGACCTCGGGCATCGTAAGATCCACGGGTCGTCCACACGCGCGCGCTAGCAGGCATTCTGCGTAGGCGAAGAATTTTTCCAGCGCACCCTCATGATGAGGTTTTTTAGGAAACGTAAGCTTGCACCAAAG
>JAMQCK010000336.1:0-27873 GCA_024196135.1 Pleurotus ostreatus/Saccharomyces cerevisiae fusant | reverse complement strand
GAGGTCGAGCGCGCAAAGAGCCAGCTCAAGGCCGGTCTCTTGCTCGGTCTCGATGGCACAACCGCGGTTGCGGAGGACATCGGCCGCCAGCTCGTCACCAGCGGCCGCCGCATGACCCCGGAGCAGATCGAGAACGCCGTCAACGCGGTCACGGTCGACGAGATCAAGCGCGTCGCGCAGAAGTACCTCTGGGACCAGGACGTAAGTGATCACTTATATCCCATCGAAGCTCTGTCTAACCATTTTCTTAGTTCGCATTGGCCGCCATCGGCAACATCGAGGGCTTGTTGGACTACAGCCGTATCCGCTCCGATATGTCGTCCATGGTCTACTAGAGTGCCTTATGGTGGTTTCCGCGCGCACCGGTGTATTGCAGCTAGATGTCGCGTAGCTTCTGTAGGACACAAAATACCTTATCACTGGCATTGATTGAGGAATCCCTGCTCTGAAATGTCCGAATGCGCGAGGCATGTAGCGGTGCGCAAGCGTAAGGCCTAGTGGACTTTCCTTCCATTCAGAAGACGAAGGTGAGGTGTGGTGCTGTATTACCGCCTTTACTTCCACCCACCTAGCCACCTTTATTTTACCCAGCAAAGACGCAGCGGTCCTGCGGGAGCGATGTCGACCAACATTTTGGCAGTGGCTTAGTCAAAGGTACAGCACACACGTTGTTCCCAGATCGTCGTATGTGAGGAAAATATCTACGGGAGTACAAACATTGTTGGTCAGCCCGATAGATTCTACAACAATTACTATGCTTCTCCCATGTCGCAACTTCAAGGCGTCCACTCAGGGTCTGAGTCCACCTCCGTATTCATAATCACGTCCGTGTTTTTCCGTTGACTCGCCCTCGACTTCACACGCGGCGTCCAAGGCTCGTTGCCCCCACTAAGCAGTTCGATGCCCTTCTCGAGCAACTCCTCAGCGTAGGGCACCCAGAAGCAGCTGTCAATAGCGCGCCTACACCATCGACGGGATCAGTTAAGCGGGCCTCAACGGTGTCTCGTAAACGTACTGCTCTACTGGCCAACTCAGGAACCTCATGCGCACAGTTTTGAGCGCCGGCAACTTGGCTGGATCGAGTGATGACAATAAAGGACCCCAGGGGCGACAAGAAGGAGTTTGAGCACTGAGAGCGCGGGTCAGATATATGCAAAGCATCGCGAGAGGTCAGACGCACGGTAGCCGCGAGGGGAACTCGATGGTCGTCAGCGTGTCCGACCGCCAGTGTTCGGTGGTGTAATCAGGAGGCTGAGCAGGATGATTAGCACGTGGTTTACATCGAAGGCGTAGGCAGCGTACCAACTTGTTCTCCCGGATACAGAGCCTTTGAACGGAGGTGCACATCTCGAAGACGCTTTCGGTGGGGAAGTATTCGATGTCCAACTCCTCGACCTTTGGGCCGTGCTTTTCGAGGAAGTCGCCTGCATCGTTGGCCGTCTGAGCGCGGTGGAACAGAGCAAGACAACGTAGACGAGGCAGCCTATCAAATGCAGATAGTCAGCGTAAGTCCCGGCCTGTAGGCAGCAGATCGAGCGGAGAGAAAGGGCACGCACTCAAAAAGGGTGAACAGCTTGAGCACGGACGTATCGCCTGACGCGAATCGCAGCTCCTCGAGCACGGGAAAGATGTTGTCTGGTATGTCCTTCTGCTTGAACTTGAGCTTGACCGCGCCGTCGATTTCGAGGACCTTTAGAGAGCGGAAGACTGACAAGGGCCCAACTGGGACGGCGATGACCCTCTTCGCTGGGGGCTTCTTGCTTTGCTGGGACGCTACAGGGTTTCCCGTTCGAGTAGACGTCTCCGCATGCGTAGATGAAGTCACCCCCTCGGCAGCTCGTCCGTCACCCGACGTAGTCGCCTGGTCTCCAGGTGCCGCCTTCTTCTTGGTTTCCGCGAACTCCTGCGCGATCTTGACGCTGCGAATCTCCGTGATTCCCTTCGCCGTCTTCGCCAGCATGGCGAACGTCCTCCACTTCAACCTGAACCAGTCGTGCGTTATGCCGTGATACGTCCATTGGCGGGTCGACCGCAGCGATGTCAGGCTCGGCACGAGCCGCAGCGCACGCCGCGGATCCCAGAATCGATCGTGGTCGACTTGATTGTGCACGCTCAGCTCGCGTACGTGCCGTCCGAGAGCAGGGAAGGCGTCGAATAGCAAGCCAAGGTGACGGGCTTGCCTCCAATCGGCGACGACCATCTTCGTATAGATTTTGAGTAGAAGTAACCGCTGGGGAAGAAGTTAGACGAAAACAAAGTGAAGGGAATGATTGCACGGACCCTAAACAACTGGCAAACTTGGGCGAGGGAAAGGAGTGCCGGCCGACGACGATCATCGAGGCTACAGCTCCAGCGATGCACGTCGGCCTCCAGATGCTCGAAGACGCGCGACCATATTCGCTCTTGCACGTCGACTGGATGGGTCAGGAGCGGTATGGGTGGACCTGGTGTAACCTCCGTCGGTTGCGTCTGCTCCGAGTCCTCAGACTCTTCTTCGCTCATCAGGTCAAGGACGTCGTCGATTTCGCAACCGGAATGATGTGGGTCCCTAGAGTGTCTGAACAACTGCCTTCCACTAGCAAGAATCAGGTCAGAGAGTACATAGTCGCGAGTCAAAGGGGTACTTACTCAGGCGTATCGTATTTGCAGAGATCACTTAATCTCGAATCGCCTATCACCTCCTCGTCTACAGTGTACCACTCGGCGCGCTCATCCCACGGATCGAGCATTCTTTCCTTCTTGAAAAAGATGCAGCGAAGGGAACGATTCCTTCCCAGAGCTTGCAGCTGTTCGAAATCTGGCCGCTTAGTATCCGGAAATATGACCGTATGGATTTGGGGTGTATGTGCCAGCAGCTCGATGAGCACGTCGCTATCCTTCTGCATGCAGGGCATGTCTACCACGCGCTAAAAAGCGGCATGAGAAGCAATCGAATGTCAGGGCGGCACAGGTCTCACCAAGTTGGCCCACGTCGGAACGGTCTGCGTCAACGTATTCATGAGCTTCGCGCGGCCCTTCGTCGAACCCTTTGGGCTGTCGGCGAGAAGAAGCATCGCAGGGTTGATGTTGCCCAGTCTCAAGCCGCGACAGAGATAGGATACGCTCTCCTTCGAGAAGATATGCAGCACGAGCGCAAGATGCGTCAGCCGAGGCGTCGCCTGCATAAGTGGAAGAACCTCCGTCCCAATTGCACCTTCCAGCCGCAAGCGCTTGACGCACCCAGCCAGCTCTGGACGTAGTCTAGTTATCGTCAGAGTGAGCGCATCTGCTTGACCTTTCGATCGAATGATAGCGGTGCGGTAGAGGATGGGGGTGCAGATGCGTTGCCAGTCCTTGCAAACCAGCAGTAGGGCGGGTGGACGACGTTCGGCGGCACGCAGTTCCAGAGGTTCGCGCCAGCGTGCGGGCTTGTTGCTATAATACTCCTCTCGTTTCCCGTTGGAGCTGAAGAACTCAGCGTCGGTAGCAACGTCAATAACATGGCTGAGGACTTCGCGAATGAGCTCTTCGGGCAAGGCTTGAAAGCGCTGCATCGTCGAGGTTACCGTCTAGAAGGGTCACTGCGGACGATGGCGGAGCGAGTTAAGGTGAGGTCGTCACTCAATGGAGTCCAGCTCCAAGTCGCGACCGACGCGATGGTGCGGCGCACGCGAGCGACAGCTTGGTCAATGGAACACGCGATCGCCTTCTTTATGGGTCCGGTGAAATACCCGCAGCGCTCCCGCAACTCCCGCGTGGCTCCCGCACGAGTCCAGCAGAGGTCCAGCAGAGGTCCAGCAGCTGGATTCTCAAGGTGAATTGGGCCACGAAGGTGCCACAAGCGCCTGTATGCGGTTATGTGGTACTCCAACGTCGTGTAAGCGAGTACAGTGGTTCGGGACATCGCTTCAGAGAGAGGGAGTCTCTCGGACTTCACAGCTCTCGCCAGGCCAGCATTCTATAGTTTTGTATCGTTCTGTATCCCTACTCTTCAAGCTTTCAGCCTCAAAAACAAGAAGGAATCAGTTTCTTATATTCCGGGAGCGGGTTGACGTCGACGCGCGCGGTCACGTGCATGATCGCGACGACGCGACGTGGATGTTTGTGTGCTCCTTGACCTTGACCATCATGCCTGAGATCCGGGAATGCGTCACCGACAAGGTGAAGATCGAAATCTTCATTTCGAATGAAGACGAGTCGAACCGCACCGTCCAAGCGCTATACTATGACTGCACCATTGGCGAGGGCAATCGCGCACCGGCGGGCTCTCGAGCACGACAAGGGCATGTCACAGAGCTTCAAGCAGGCTCGACCGTCGTCCGCGGACAGTGCGCCAGCCAAACCTCCCTGTACCCGACGCCATATAAGGATCCTTCCAACGTCCCCATCAGTCAGCATGGCCTTGTTTTGCAGTCGGTGGAGGCAACACCACGCTCGCTTATCCTCTCGTTCGCCGCTGCTGATGGGGATGAGCTGTGGTGCGAGGTACGTGGATAATACATGAGAATCTATCTGAGTTGACTCAATCGCTTCTAGGTTCAGCTCTTCCAGCACACGGTCACGCAGATCTACACCCTTGATGAATGGGATAATGCGATAACGCAAATCCCTTGTCGAACGGAGAAGGTGCGCACGCTACTCACTCTCACTTCTCTTGACAATTCATATTTATTAGGGAGTGGAGCCGCGCGGCTTTCGAGTCTCTCTTGCCTTTCGGTTCGCAAACCATGTTCTCTCGTTCAATTCTCTCGACAACATAACTCAGGTGCGTCACACATCTCATATCTATAGCGCACCGACTCAATGTTGCTAGTATCATTGGGCGCGCTGCCGGGAGGACCTTCCGCGCAAGGTTCTTGACGTTCGAAAGGATGGCCAGTTCGAAGTCCTGCTGCAGAATATTGCTGTGTGGGTGAAGGAGCGCCGTCACACCCTTGGCGCACATGAACGACAACGACCGGCCGTCAACTGCTTGCGAAGCGCTCAGAACCCGGATAAGACCCCCCTCTTCCCTGGCCTTGGTGTCTACACAACGTCGGAGGTGTGGTTTTCCGCCGGTTGGTCCGTTTCCATATCCCAATGACCTTACCGCTAAGACGCCATAGGTCTGCCACCCAACCTGACTGAGGAGGAACTATGCGACGAGCCGGATCGCCTGGCTCGTCTCATCGCCGCGTACTATCATTTTGTAGTGGATGCAGAACCGCGCATGAAGTTTGTCTTGTTGCTGTTCACCTTGTCGTTGTGTCTGACGCAGTCTATAGGGCGTTTATTCGACCTTACCTTCATGGATACCTGCTTGCTGTCGATGCCAAGCGGGATCGCTGAGCTTATGAGCAGAGCTGTCTTCGCGTCTATGGATGCGATGCGGCAGGTGTTACGCACCGTTATGGAGTTGCTGTAACAGAGGCCATGGTTTGTTCTGCTCCTTCGGAAGGCGAGACATCACTTATGTACTGGTTGGTAGGCGTTTTGGGCTAAAGCGAATGCTGAACAAAGCGTGAGTCCCCTTGTCATACACGTCTTGGCGCATACCTGACGATCGTGCAGGAGACGTCTCATGCTGACCTTGTCGGAAGTTGGGTGCGGACCCGCGACCAATGTCCTCACGACCCCTTCGAGCCCAACTATATTCGCCATGCTCTGGAGCTGGCAGGTCCCTGCAATCTAGGCGCAGTCATCTTTGGGCTTGAACACTGGCGCCGTCTATGCCTTGACGCCGGTCTGCCCTCTGAATGTATCTCCTGCGCAAACCCGATTTGGCGCTTGTTCAACGATCCGGTGGAGGTTGCTTGGCTGCGCGAGCATGGTCGCGGTACGAGCGTCTATCAACATCGTAATGGAAGCTTTACTGATTACTTCTTACTTCTTCGTATAGAGCCCACTACGTCTCGCGCGTGGCTAAACATGGAACTTTACGACACTCTGTTTTCGAACGCGCGCAACACTGACTGTCGTCTACGCACTGAAGTCTACAACTTCAACTGCGACTTCTGGTCATGTATACCGGCATATCCCCATCTTACTATGCCCACAGGACATCCATTGGATGTCGCTCGGGTTGCGGCGGCAAGAAGGAAGCTTGTTGTCGATGCGAAAGCGCTCGCAGATCGACAGAAGCAAGAACATGATGCAGAATGTTTACGCAAACTAGCGATCGTAGCTGGCAATGGCAAGCTCCCACCAAGGCGAGGAGGCCAAGCTGAGTGAGTCGTCTGTACCTCTTTCTTGGTCGATGTTGTCATGACAACCAATCGGTCCAGCACCGCCGTTGTCGCTCCTGACGATGGTACCACATGGCGCTCGTTCTACCAGGATCCCTTGGCGCCGGTGCAGGGGAGTAAGACCGGGTTCAAGTTCGAGGGACAACAGCGTCAGACGCGCCTGATTCAGCACATCACCGAGTACCACTACAAGAAGTATACAGTCGGCCCCCTTGACTTCTGCGGAGTGGCGCGCATAGTGCGGAGTGGCAAGTCGCAGTTGTACGTTCAATTTCGACTGGCGCCTATTGTCTGTCAATCTGACCATGTACTACAGCTTCATGGTGTGCGAGCGCGACCCCCGTGTTCCCCAGTTCATTCAGCGTCGTCGCCTACTGGCTATCTCCACTGCGCTATACTCAGCGCATGGGAATCGCAAGCATGGCCTACCCGCAGCAGATGTGCAACGCGTGGATAAGCAAACACCCTTGCCGCCTTCGAAGCGCAAGTCGGAGTCAGACCTGGAGTTGACCGCAGTTCAGACAGGGGAAGGGAGCGAGAATCAGAAGCCGACCAAGAAGATGAGGCGTAGTGCAGATCGTGATCTGGCACTGCTCGCCTTCGTAGGTGCAAATCGTCGCTTACGACGATCGAAAGCATGAGATTGAACTTGCAGTAGATGGTTTTTTTCTTGATATAATAGTGTGTCAATTGCAAGCGCATACCTCCCCTCCCCAAACGTGTGTATTAGGTCTGCAGATGAATGACTTTCCCTTTCGCTAAAGAGCTTTCGCCAAAGGGCTCTGCTTACTGGAGGTAGCGTGCCTCATTTTCCCACGCCACACGCAACTTGCTGGCCGACGTTCAGAGGAGGGCTGTCGAATGAATGATCCTAGTAGTCAAAAACATAGAGAGTCTGACCTCCTCTATCAGTATTTGCAGTAACCTACCTGTTCTGACAAGAACCACCTAGACAATCAGGCCGAAACTCGCCACCACCAAGTCCGAGTCACGACTCCACTACGAGTTCCAATTGTGCCCCGGGAATCTTTACCATAAGATATCTCAGCATGTTACTCGCACCTTTCAGTGGAATCTGGTGAGTCGTATATACAGATCTGCTCTATTCCAAAGACTATAACTGGACTTCACCGTCGGGAACAGAACTAAATGCACGCACGACGGGTGCGGGATTGAACTCCTGTAGTTCTCTTGCGTCAAACAGGTTGAAAACCTTTCAGTAGGATGCGCCAGCACCTCCTATGACTATATGTACCCTCACTTTTCATTCAATCGACAGCCTTGTGCAACAACCCCGCGGACAGTTGATCTCGAGCATGTGGGTCCGTATGTACAGCTCATGTGATTGTCATGTGATCGTCACGCGCCCTCCAATTTATGGGCTGTTGCCATTGGAAAGTATTCAACAATCTTTGTACATCGTGATATAGTATGTCTTCTAATCTCTACACTTGCTCGCCCCTAGTACGACTCCTTGTAGTTCTGAAGGCAGGCAGCGGGAGCGTTACACCTTGAGTTGGCTTGCTGCCCGAGCGCCGCAACTTCTTTGGGGCTGGCTTGCACTGCAGCTCTGCTTCGGAAGCATCTTTCCAGCTATCGCCGGGCTAGCATAAGGTATCTTAGTTCTGTATAAGAGTGAAGTGATAGCTCGAGAGAACGTACCAGCCGGTCAAGCTCATCCTCCTCCGTATCACCTTTCGTCCAAGTTCCTTTGCACTGTGTGTAGTCCATATCAGGGTTCCAGCCATGCTGGTGCGGCCCCGCATCAAGGCCCCACTGCCAGTTGCCTGCAGGACCGGACGCCTCCGACTTCTCAAAGAGCTTACGCTCAAAGATTCGGAGGCATTCCAAATCCACATCAACAGCGGACTGCGCTCTTCTACTGCTCCATCAGTCCGTCTTCTTGGCTGACCAAGCATCTTCCAAGGATATCTGCCTATTAGCGGCAATGACAAGAAGCTCGGCATGCGCCATTGTAGCCTTCCCAAGCCATTCGAGCGCCAACAAACCCTCCTGTGCGCCAGGAACCATGCACCAGATCCAGTTTGCTATGCGTGCACGCTCTTCGGGTGAAAGGGGTCCTTCAAGCGGTATGGATCCCTCTGCAATCGTCAACTTGTCCTGCAGTACAGTGGCGTCAGATGTCTCGACTCGATGTCAGAAAGTTCGGATTGGAAGCCTGCTTACTCGTGACTTCTGCATGTGCTGTTCCTTTAGGTATATCATGCAAGGCGATGCCTGCACCGCTGCGCTCGAGCTATCTGGGCCATCGAGCAGCATTTCAGTCAAGAGAGCTCGATGCGGCTTCAAGACCTTGTCAATGGCGGTGGTGAAAGGAAAGTCTCTGAAAGACGTGATGATGTCCTCTGCGTCAAGAGACTCCCAGCCTGGCTGCCATTTACCAAGCTAGAGCACGATAAATTGGGATGTTAGCTCTCCATGTAGTAAAAGATGAATAACAGGCGGCTCAACTCGTATCTTGCGCCGCTCCTCATGCTGCTGCCAGAGCTCATCCACAATGTTTGGGAGCGCCACTGTGCGCAAGAGACTGCGCTTTGTCTCGGACGGACAGAAGTGGCGACCACGCCAAAGCATGACAGTCCACTCCATGCGCACAGAGTCATAGTCGATGATGCGAGCGGGATACCAGAACACGCTCTGAGTATTGTCTCTAATAAGACAGCCTTGGCCGATTCTGCCACTTGGCGATGAGTATCCCATAATCCCATAAATCGCCTGGTCAGACACTCACATGAGACGAGACTTCACGCCTCCACGCTTCTTGGCTTTGCTTTTCAGGCCATCGTAGAAGGCACCTTCATTCGAGCTGCTTAAGTTGTCAACCCATGAGACCAAGCACATGCCATAAAGCAAGAGAACACTCACCTTTGCGGAAGCAGAGGAGCCAGCAAACAGTCGTCACATTTGAATGACTGTGAACGCTGGAGAAGCGAAGCAAATCCGTCCCGCTGGCACGCCATGTGGGACCAGGCGCGACATATGTCGCACTGAATTACTGGGCCGTGCTTGACACTGTCCGCTCGAGCCAGTAGTTCATCTGCATCGCCTGTGAGCCCGCATCGACAGCACATCCTGCTATGCTCTTCGTCGCCAGTGTCTGACGTATCGGATGGGAGTTTGGAATTGGCGCTGGTGACGACATCTAAAGAAGGCGCTGCTGCAGGAGGATCTCCAGCCTGAACTTCGGAGGCCTTGTCGCCGACTTGAGGCCGAGGACTTGAGCTTGCTCCGGGGTCCTTCACCCGTCCGCTCTTGGCGACAACCCGCACAGACTTGCTCGACTTCGCAGAAGCGCGTGCTCTATGTCTGCTTGTTGATGATGCTTCATCTTTCCGCGTCCGAGCGCTTCTGTTCTCGCGCTTGACAGCAGGTTCAGCCAGTTCCTGGCCAGCAGTCAATGGGCGAGACCGCTTGTTCAGCGGCGGCAATGTTGCATCTCCATCATCGCAAGCTGTCACCATCGTAGATGCAGTGCTTTCGCGACGTCGCTTTGCTGCCTTCACCGGCGAGGAACCTGGACCAGGTGGTCAGATACCCCAGAAACAGAACTTGGAAACAATGGAGCGGGCACGCACTTGAATGATCTACAGACGCAACGGGCACATATTCCCAGAATGCACCGAAAGGGTCTTCGGAATACTCCAGTACCTCGCCATCACCAACGGGAATGCGCTGTGGCACCCTCCAATCCTGCTCCGCTAGGGGAACACGGCGGAACCGGGATTCATGCATAGTTGCAGTAGGAAGATAGGGCAGATGTGGGGGAGAATCGGAGAGGATCGAGTCCGGCCACGGTCCGCTAGCTTGGGAAAGGATGATGTCTGGAAGAGCGCTTTCGAGGGCGTCGACACGTCGGTTGTAGAAGAGCTGCTGCGCGGTGGATCCCCCGCGAAGGCGGTAGATGATCTGCTGGGGCCAGATGTCACTGGCAGGTGTGATATCGATGGTCTTTGCAAGAGTATCTCCGACGGTGGCGTGAGGGAGCAGGATTGATCGCCCACGGTGGTGCATACCATCATGCTTGTAGACCGCCTTCCCGTCCGGGGTAAATAAAACCCAGTAATGCTCCTTCTTGCGCTCGAAGCAGATCATGCTGACGATGTCGTAGACGAGGCCTTGGCTTTGATCCTCTGCGTTACGAGTATGGGGGTACAGATGTTCCGGAACACTCCATCTGGTAGCGGCCGTCTCGACGCCGTTCAGTGTCACAGCCAACACGACTGGAATGGAGAGAACAATGTCCGGATCTGTACAAGTTGCCCCTTCGCATAAGAGATCATCATCGCGCTTGCGCCAGCATGGGCTGCTGTCCGAGAAGTGCGGCTGCTTTGTCGGGAGCTTGAGCAAGTCTTTGAAGACGCGACTGATGTCGAACTCGTAGCGTGCAGCATCGGCGCGGTTATTCGGAAGTTCAATATGGTAGCTCAGTCGCGGATGAGGCGCCAGTTGGTAGTGGGGCATGCGCTTTGCTCCCTTAACCGCGCCAGAGCAGCGCCTAAACTTGTAGGACGCGGAGGCGAAGTACGTGTGTTGCGCGGTGATTCCCCCGCGAGAGAATGGGGGGCCAATCAGTGACGCATGCTGGCGCAATTCGGTCCAAAGCCATGGCTATTGAGCAGTGGTGAGTTAGCTGCTTGAATAAGACAGACTTGTGGCTTACAAGAGGGAAGAATATACTGTCTGAGGCGCTGATAGTCCCCGACTGGACAAGGGATGAACGAAGCAGATCACGGCGACTGGTGAACTGAGCAGTATGGCTGTCCAACCGCTGCTCCAGCTCGGCGCGGCTCTGGACGGTATTCTCTCCACTGTGCTCAGCGGAGTATCGATCAATGATGAGCCGAAAGAATTCATGTATAGGTGACGTCTCGCTATGAGGAAGAAGTCGTTGGTCGACACGAGGGACGAAGCTGGTATTGAAGTGGTCGCTGCAAGTGATGGCGTAGTACAGAGCTTGAAGACCAGCGTCTAACCAGCATGAATTAGACAGCCACCGGAGGCCGGCGAGCTCGTCCGGGACGGCGGAGCGATGCCGACTAGAAACAGGAGAAGGTGATGATGCGGGCGACTTGGTTTCAGCACTTGAATCAGCGGAGTCGGTGGAATCATCATCGAATGCTGAAAGGTTGCTGCCCCGCGCTTGCGTGCGCTTCGGGATAAGCTGCTTTGCCGTGTCCTTCGGACGCCCATCGTTGCGTGGGTGCGCCAGAGGCCTACGCTTGGTGCGTGAGGCAACCGCCTTCTGAGCTTTCTGTCGCCGGTCTTTGCTAGATCTTTTCTTCGAGAGCTCCTTCAGACGGAACCGAGCCCTTCGTGAGAGGCCATCGGCTGCCTTAGCCGTTTTCCAAGGCTCGGGGTCACCGTAAGTGATCTTCCCTCCTTCTAGTAGTGATATCAGTGACCGATCAACCAGCGTCGGAACAAGGCATGAACATACGCTCGACATGACTATGCTGTCCCTCAAAGAACTGCGCCATTCGCAGAAGGGAACGAAGGCCGTCCAGAAGCGAGAAGCTACCAGCCCCTAGGGCGGTGTACATCTTGTGATGTAGGGACTCCTGCGCATTCGTCGTGTCGGGTATCGCTTCCCACAGACCTTCGTCCATGACGCGGTCGCACCTGAATAGCATCTGTGCGTGCGCAGGGCGCATCCACCACTCCAGCCAGGGCTTGATGTTCGGGAAATCGCGAAGGAGGTCGTCGGCAAGTCCATGGAAGGTCTCGTACGAGTTGACATCAAGCAGAAATCCTGCACGGCGCTTGAAGTCCTCCCGTTGGTCTGCGCTGACCACCGCGCTGATAGCGGACACGCGAGTAATCTGCGCGCGAAAGTGCTGCTGGCAGCCTTTGAGAAGCCGCTCCGCCCTGCCCTCTAGCTCTTTCACGATGAACACGTCGTCTAAGTCATCAGCATTGTTGGCGCGGAAGGCGATGTACGCTTGTATGAAGCCGAGACGCTGCGCTTCACTGAAGTCAACAACCTGATGGATGTGAGACGAGTTCCGACGACAAGAGGAAGACACGCACATTTGCAAGCATATCATCCTGAAGAATCCGGCCTTGGATAGCGCATTCCTCCTGCATGCTCTGAAAGAGCGTCTCGAAATGGACCGCATAATGCCCAGCCGTCTGACCATTCGCGTATGTCATAAGAGCGGGTATCCACCGGTGCAGAGTATCACTGTAGACGGAGCTGATGATAAGCACAGTATTTTTCTCGCGCCAGAACTTGTGAGCTGCGTCGGTCACGATTCCATTGATCGTACTTGCGAGGGTGTGCACGCGCACGAGTTGCTGGCGCATATAAGGTGTTTGCATCGAGACGACCATCTCTGATGAGAACTGGCTGGCCACAATGACGCCGGGGTTCTCGGTGTCGAACTGAGAGAACTCGCGAGGGAATGAGGCTGTGTTCTCGCGCTTGTATTCACGCTTCTCAGCTTTGACCTTCGACAGATTGTGCAGAAGCGGTGAGATGCTGGTGACCCCATCCTGGCCAGAATGGCCCACCGCCAGTGCAAGAGGACCCTTATCGGGGTTCTTGCTGAACTGTTCGAAGAGTTGGATCCGCTGCGATTGAGTCAGGTGGATCGGAGGAGGGCGGCCGTGGTGGTGGGTTCCGGTATGCACCAGATAGACGCCGCTTCGATACTGCCAGCTCCTGAGCTCGACATTGCAAGAGATGAGCCGCCGAGATGAGCCACAGCGACAGCTTTCGGCGACACGCTTAGCAGTCACCGCCTTCTCAGTCGCTGGGCGATCCACAAGCGAGCAGTTGGGATTGTTGCAGTGAATCGCACCCAAGCATCGCCTGCGCCGAAAGAAGCCGCCTTCCCAGGTCGTGCTCGTCTGTGTTCCTTGCTTTTCTGAGGTAGGACCACCACCGGTCTGCATTGCCCAGTGAACCTGAGCTTTGCAGGACGCGTGCTGATCCAGGGACAGCTCGAGGACCTGATATCCGTCGATATAAGGATCCCATGCAAAGGATTCAGCCAATGGTGTAGCTACAGCAGCGGCAGCGGTACCGGAAACACGCCCTTCGGGCGCAACATCGGTCGCTGACCGCGCGCTAACCCGCGAGTTGGCAAGATTAGGCACAGCTGGCATCGCGGTGGATGTCGCGCTAGGAGTGTTCTCAGCCGCTGCAGATTGAGCAGCTCCTGCTCCGGTAGCCGCCGCTGCGAAGGAGCTGCTCAGTTGAGCGCTGATAGCAGGGCCACTTGACAGAGGAACCATGCTTGACAGCGCGGGTGCGAGGTTGGGAGAGGGTGCAGGTGCCGGTGCAGATGCGCATGCGGGTGCAGAGGCAGGTGCTCGAGTGGGTGCGGGTGCGGGTGCGGGTGCGGGTGCGGGTGTGGCCGCGGGGTTGGTTGTCTGGACCTGCTGAGGGGCGATTGCAGATGAGGTGATAGGCGTAGGATGCGTTATTGCCGGTATAGGAGGGCCGCCAGAGGAGACCATTGAGTTGTTGAAGGCGGCGTGTTGATGCGCATTGACGAGAGGTCGGGGATTATAAGGAATGAACTGCCCATCAGTCAACCTCACATACAATTCCTCGCTGGGCGCAGGAGCGGTCATGTTTTCAGTAGCGCCGCAAGAGGGGGGCTGATAGGAATGAGTAGGATAGGATTCGGCGGTGGATGTTGAAGTTGCTGATTGCGTAGTAGAAGCTTCTGCTGAAGCGATTCGATAGCCGGTGATCTGGCCTGTCCGGGACTCATGAGTTCGACGCCTGCAACGCTACACAAAATAGCGCACCATCCGGAGTATATATGGGCAAGACTAAACACGCATCGGTGAGCATTGTGAGACGTGAGCTAGATTGGAGGAGAGACTGACGCTGACTACCCATAGGCAATTGGAAAGGGAAAAACATGGGCGTATCACGCGGAGGCGGTGGCGGTTCTTGTAGTTGAACAAGCAGTCTCCATATATTCTTCAGAATATTCTGTGTTGCGGTCAGGTCATGGAAACAAGCGCGAGCAAAAACCACCACGAACAGCCATATTGGGCGAAATATATGTAGAATTATACAAGAACTGTGTATAGCATTAGGCGAGCATACAGCGGAGGGAGGGTGTCGTCAAGCGAGAACGCCGAAAACCCCGCTGCGCCACAAAAGAGCAGAGAGATCGGAAGGATAGGGGTTGAGTGGCACGGCGCACGCGCGGCACACCGGATAAAGCGCGTGCGGACAAGAAAAGCTCACCTGCGGGCTACGTAGGGGTCTAAAGTCTGGGGCTAACATAGACCTAGCGCTCACTGGCGAACGAGCGGACGGATGGAACCAAACAATGCCCATGTAGGAAGAGGTGAGTTGGAAGCGCGGTGAGAAAGGTATGATGGACGCATCGTGTCGGGAAACAAGGGGTCGGTCGCACTCCATGATCACTTGCGCGCCAGTCGAGCAGTTGATGAGGGCTCAACCGTGTTGAGGAACCTTGGAGCATTCAGGTCAGACGACATGTCTGGGGAAGAATTGGAAGAACACATACGGCTCGTAGATGCCACCGTCGCCGAACAGGCCCTCCGACACGGTGCAAAGCACGCGCGCCAGCGCGGGCGACTTCTCCTCGACCGAACGCGGGTGGTACATGTTGTTGTACCGCACCTGCTCGACCTCGGGCGTGAGGTAGCCGAAGAAAACTAGATAGATCGTCGTCAGCGCTCCTATTACTCAACGACAAGTAAGCCAGCTTCTACTCACAGACGTTGCTGGTCCCGACTTCCTCGCCGATCTTGATGTTCGCGCCATCGACCGTGCCGAGAAGCAGACCGCCGTTGAGGCGAAACTTCATGTTCGACGTGCCTGACGCCTCCGTGCCGGCGGTCGAAATGTGCTGGCTAATGTCGGAGGCGGGGATGAGGATCTCGGCGAGCGAGACGCTGTAGTCGGGCAGGAAGTAGAGCTGGAGGTAATCCTTCGTGTCGGGGTCCGCGTTGATCACGCGCGCGACGTTGACGATGAGGCGAATGATCTACACGCGGCGTTAGCCTCACTCTCCCTTCGACGACTCATAATACTCACCAGCTTCGCGATCCAGTACCCCGGCGCCGCCTTCGCCGGGAAGAACACCACGCGCGGGTTCACCTTCTTGCGCTCCTCCGGGCTCATGTCCTTCAGCGTCAAGTAGCGGTGAATAACACCCAGAATGTTCAGCGACTGGCGCTTGTACTCGTGCAGACGCTTAATCTGCACGTCCAACATCGCGTGCGTGTTGATCTCGAGCCCGAGCGTCGTGCGGACGTGCTGCGCCAGGCGCTCATTGTTGCGCTGCTTGATCGCGGCCCACTCCTTGCGGAAGGCGGCGTCCTCCGCGAGGGGGAGGAGCTTCTTCAGCATGAAGAGGTCCTTGAGCCATACCTGCTTCGGGACGCCGAGGGACTTGGTGATGAGCGCGCTGAGTTCGGGGTTGCACTGATCGAGCCAGCGGCGAGGGGTGACTGGACGCGACGTTGAGTAAGAGGCAAGGAAGGTTACGAAAGGATACACACTGCCGTTGGTGACATTGCTGAACTTGCCAGCACCCTCGAACTCGACGAAGTCCTGCTATGTCGGGCATTGTCAGCAAATCCAGCCCAGTGTCGTTGGGAAGTGTCGGTATATATGGCTGTTATAGATTCAGATTGCTCACCACGCCTCAAACGCGCAAAAACCAACTCCAGCTGAACTCCAGCAAGGCCCGCAAGACTTGAGCGAGAGTCCCGCAGGAGTCCAGCAAGAGTCCAGCAGCTTGAGCAAAACTCCAGCCGCACTCCAGCAGCACTCCCGCGTCTTTCCAGCAGCACTCCCGCGTCACTTCAGCGATGGTCCGGCAACACTCCAGCAGCACTGCCGTGTTGCCCAGTCAGGACTGCTGAAGGCGCAGATCAGCATAGCCGCATCGCAAGTGCGCTCACCTCAATAACCTATCAAAGTCTTCACTCTCAAGGCGCTGTCACGATTCTGGGGACAATAGTCTGCAGCTGGCATCATCTAGCATACTCAGTACGCTCAGCACGCGTATTGCCGCCACTGCGCGCCACGCATCACGTTGAGGATCTCACGCATCTGCGGCGACTGGCACACTCGTAGCGAAGAAAGTGGTGCCTCACTACCCTCCCTGCAAAGGCATCGCAAGTCAGTCACGCTGCAGAGATCAGATAACAGTACACACCGTAAGCAAAGCCAGTGTGATATCGACGAGCCTTGGATGATGTTGTCAGTCCGCCAGTGGGAGTAGCAGACGCGTGATATACACTTGCCTTGATGATCTTTTTTTCGTATTCTACATTCTCCAAAACTCGAGTCAGAGCATGGCTGAGGGGCGGATCCCACATCACGTATGAGCAGCAGGTCAGACTTTGGATATCGGAAAGAGCTTCCAGCCAAGAGCAGCGGCGCGGGCAGTGCGCAGAGCAAGGAAGGATAATGATGCTTCAATTTCGTGACCGAGTTTTCTTGGTGATCTATGTAGAGATCGTATGGACCAGTGTATACATGTGAGTCCCGGCAGCAACGGATGAAACGAACATTATGGACAAGCGCGAACAATGGGTCAAGTTCAGCGGGAGTGACGCGGGTGTCACGCTGGACCGCTGCTGGAGTGACGCGGGAGTTGCGGGTATTTCTCCCGCCCCCTTCTTTATTCGATGACACTGCCAAAGTAAACTGACCTGAACGGGACATCATGTTGCGCATCCACTTCACCGGCCAGTTCAGGTTACTGTACTCGAGGCTGTGGGGATATAATTCGAAGCGAAACTACTTGTCTACTGTTTAGAGGATGAGAACAAGAGGCTACCTCGGCAGTGTCGAACCGGTGACAGTCACAAAAGCAGTGATGCAGATTCGCTTGGAATTCCCAGGAACAGTCTCTGGAGCTTTCAATCATCATGGACGGCGACCGCAAGTCCACCGTGTCCTCGTTCTACGGGCGACCGCGCTCCTCCTACGATGCCCTCAACCAGGACTACCCCTCCCCATCCGCACAACCCAGGCAGCCCCGCGACGACGCATCCTCGTTCTTTAATCCCGCCGCCCGGCCCCCCGGAGCTGCCGACCGCAACTCGTACTTCTTCAACGGCCAGAGCAACCAGGAGTACCGCGATGATGCGCATGGATACAGCACCGCAGACACCGGCTTTGACATCTATGCCGACTTTAACAACGCAGGGCCGAAGTACAGCTCGGCGTTCGGAATCCAGCAGGACACAGGGTGCGTGGCGTGCCATGCCAGCAGCTTCAGCTTACTGACGGATACCCTAGCTACCGCCCGGTCTCCACAACCCCCATGTCTAGTGCTACGACGCCGAAGATCATCGAGGACAGCGCGAGCTCCGCTGGGCCCGTAGAGATGGTCACCGTGCCCGCTCTCGGCCCGGAGTGGGGGAAGGAAGAGATGCGGAATATGACCAAGAAGGCGAGGCGAGAGCGGAAGTATGAGTCCCGTCACGACAAGTGGGTAGCATGGAAGCGCGGCGAGCGAGGCATGTGCGGCAAGTGGTTCAACCGCAAGATGACCGCCTGGGTCATGTTTGCCTTGATCATCATGTGCGTAGTTCACCCTCCGCGGCCAGGTAATCACAAGCTGACCCCCACTTAGCATCGCGCTTGTCCTTGCCTTCTGCATACCTCGCGTACCCGCCGTCTCATGGGCCAACAACAGCCAATACCTCGTCAATGTCACCGACGGTGATCTCGCCGACACCGAGCCCCAATTCAGCCGTGTCCCCGCCAACTTCTCCTTCGCAGCTGCCGCGAACTTGCAGATGAATACGCAGGACAACTTCCTTTCCGTGCACTTCTCCAAGATCAAGGCGAAGGTGTACGATTCGGAGACGAACGAGGTCGTCGCGAAGGGCGAGACGGGATCGATGACCTTACCTGCGAAGCAGTATCCGAACGTGCAGATCCCCCTTCTCTTCGAGTACTCGGGGTCTAATGACACTGATACGACCTGTATGTGTGCCCTTCTTTGTCGTCACTCGGGTCACTGACGCGGATAGCAGGGTTGAACTGGTACGATGGTTGCAAAAATAAGGCTGCCTCTGTGGGTGGCGAGCGTCCTGGTAAGCTCGGCACTCTTGTCCGCCCACAACCGTGCTAACGACCATCACAGCTCTCAAGTTCAAGGTCGTCCTTGACATGCACATCACCGGGCTTCCGAAGTCCTATGGAGGCGCTGTCACCGCCAACGACGCCGAATGCCCCTTCGAGCTCTCCCAGAATGCGGCCTAATTGCGTCCTGCTCCCTTCGTCGCGCCCGTATGTGCGGGGCCCTCCCCTCTACCTACCTATCTACCTCCCCTCGTCGCACTGCCTACCTGCCCTATCCCCTATGCACACCTCCCCATCACGACCCTCTTGGACATCATCGTAGTCAGACGCTCGTTAGGTACATTATCATAGCAGTTTACGCTCCGGGTTATGGACAGACTGGCACCGGTATAATGCATTCATTTTCCTTGGGACACTGTCTGATTGCGCTTCACTATATCTATCGTGCGTTGTATATAGTGTACTTGTAGCGAGCAATACATATGCATTGCATGCTACGCTGGAACGACCGAGTCCGGCAGGTTCCCCGTGCCACAAATACGACTTGAGAACGCTCACCTCAGAGCGTGAGAAACCCGTGTTCAACTTCCTGGCTCTTACCGTCATGGAGCGACGTGCGCCCTCGACTCTCGCAAGCTCATCCTCCCGAGACAACATCCGCCGACGCTCCAGCGCTACGCATACTACGCCTCCCGACATACTATCTCGCCGTTCCACTGTCACCCTCGTCAGCAATGCCCACGCCAAAGTCCCGCTCACGCCCCAGCTGCCGCCCTTCGCCTGCCCAAACACCGCTACTATGTCCACGAACTCGAGTCATTACCACAAGCCACCTCCCGGGCTGGGCACTTCACATCATCCGCCCATCGAGGACGTCCCTTTGACACCTCGCCTTTCGCCACCTCGTCCGGACCCACCTCGCCCTTCGCCGCCACGCCATACCCGACATGAGAACCCCTCGCTCATGCGCCTCCCCACACCAGACTACCCTCAGCCCTCTTCTCGCTCCGTCCTCTCGCGCGGCTTTAGCTTCATAACCTTCCGATCGGTGCCCCAGCAAGTGAACTCGTTCTTCACGCTCTCGCCTGCAACTAGCAAGAACGATGTACGCACTTCCCGTAGCAGGTCTTCCAGAAGCAGCAGGCCCTCTCGTGCTAGCAAGCTCTCTTCGCGCTCTGGCAGCAGCAGCGAACACAGCGCCCTCCTCCCTCCGGCCATTACTACCGAAAAGTTCACGCAGAAATGGCCTCGTCCTCGTCCGTTTCGCAGGGGCGTGGAGGTCACGCTGGCTCAGGTAGCTGAAGACGGACGTGGCCTGGGCATGAACAGCGTCGACAAGTGGACGAAATACAAGTGGGCTCTGCTTCTTTCCGTCATCACTGTCTTTGCCTATGGGATCATCGGCATGGTCTACTCCATCCTCACTTGGTTCAGAAGTGCGTGTTCTACTATCACTCCCTCGTGTCTGCTTGCTTATAGTACCCTGATAGCCTGGACGCACGCCGACGTCATGTATGTTGCGGATAACGACGTTCTCATCTTGATCACCCTCGCCGCCTCGATTCTTATACTCTCTGCGCTCGTCGGCTTCACTGGAACTCTCCTCAACTCGCGACCGCTGCTTGCTGTCTACGCGCTGCTACTCTGGCCCGCCCTCATCGCACTTGCCGCCATCGGCTACGCCAGTTACAAGCGCGCTACCTTTGCCCTCGACCGCAAGATCAGCCTTGCGTGGAGCCAGTACTATACCCCGCTCGGTCGATTGCTCATCCAAAACGCACTTCACTGTTGTGGCTTCTACAACGCATTGCACGAAGCGACACAAAGCACTCGCTGCTTCCCTCGCACACCTCTCCCCGGCTGCAAGGGAAAGCTCTTTCGATTCGAGCGCGAGAACCTGGGCACGATCTGGAGCGCCGCGTTCTCCATCGCAGCACTGCACCTCATAAACATCGTCGTTGCGCTTCTCTGCGCCAACCATGTTACAGATCGCTTTGGAAAGGGGATCACACCCAAACAGTATCGCTTGACTGGCGCAGACGTCCAGGAAAATGCGGAAAAGATCATGTCAGCTCTAACAGGAAATCGAGGGGGTGTAGCGCGTCCGCCGATATCGAGGGCGTCCTCTAGCAAGGCCTTCCGCCAAGACCGGGAGGAGAGCGAACCCTTACTATCAACCTAACCGAGATTGTATCATCCATCGTCTATCATAATCAAGTATTCATCTATGCCTTCAGCCACTCCCAGGGCTTTACGACACCGTTAGCCCTGTCAGCCAATCTGCAGCCAACCAAGTTGAAGTTGAATTCCCCGCTGTCGGCTGCGCCCGAGCCTATCGGCATTGGGCGGCGTCCGTGAGCCCGCCCTTATTCTGTTTCCTCCCACGCCCTGCGGTGTCGGCGGTGGCGTGCGCGCGACCACCCACACTGACGCCCAATTTCGGAGCGCCTCCGACCCCGTATCATCATCCAGCGCGCTCGCCCCGTATCCAATTGGCTCGTCATGCCCTCCGCGTGACGACACCGCTAAAAGAGCGACTTGCTCTCTTCCTCTGACCTCACTCACCTCATCGTTCGGTGGTCCTGAATCCTGATCAACCACCCACCCGCCCTCCTCTTTTCCGCGCCCCTCTCTCGGGCTGATTGATTTGCCTGCCCTGCGCGTGCTGTCCTTGTCTTCCGCCAACACCATGCCCGTCCTTCACGTCTTCAAATTTATTCTGCGCGGCGATACGCCCCAGTCAGAGGCGGACCGCGTCTGCAGCGGCTTTCTCGAGCTTCAGACTCGGTGTAAAAAGGATAACAAGCCTTATATATCCTCCATGAAGGGCGGTAGACAAATCTCAGATGCCAACTCGAAAACGCCTTCACTTCAGGTGCGCTCTGCGTTGGCAGAGCTCATATCACGTTGGGCTAACCGTTGATTCAGTATGTCTTTGTCTGCGAGTTCAAGGTACGATTGCAGACGGTCGAGACCCAGGTCTATCCCCTAACATTGGTACAGAGCGAGCAGGACCTGGCATACTTCATGAAGGAAGACCCAACACATCGTGCCTATGCAGTGCGTTCCTGACCCTCCTCTTCCACCGAAATAGTCTGCTCACGACTTCCCTTCGCCTTCGTATCCCTCTTCATTCCACCAGAGCACCTTGAAGCCACACGCCGCCGAGATCCAGGGCATGGAGTTCGGTGTGGGCAAGTTCTAAGTCGACCAACGAACCTTGAACGTCTTCCCGCTATCTGAATATACCCCTTGGGCTGCCGGCGTCGCATTTTGTCTCCCCAGTGTATCCTGCACCACGGACTCTGTACAGTACATGCACTCCCTTGTACGTCTGCTGTATCATCTCAGGAAATGAAGCTGCTGTCCTCTTCGCAAATTTTCATGCGCGTGTCGCGTCGCGAGTAATCCTCGCACACGATGTTCTCAATGCGAGCGAGGTGGATGCGCAAGGCTTCGAAAAGGGTGAACGTTGGATTGCGGCCTCGAACGGAGGCGGCGGCCGCATTGTTCACGCGCGCCTTCAGTCTTCTTCAGCGCTAACCCAAAACCCAAACGATACGCTAAAATCTTCGGGGGCATGATGCCTTCATTTGGATGCAGGTGTCTATGACGATGTACGTACACAAGGGCGAACCCAGTCCATAGCAGAGAAGTCAAGACGAAGAGGCGCAGAGATGATGATAAGTAAAGAACGAGTCGTGGATGCGATTACGATACCGGATGCGATAGCTCGAAAGCAAGTGTGTTCATATATACGATGGTAAGGAATGTCTTGTGTAGTTGAGGTTGCTAGCTGCTGTTCATTAGACAGCCGCGGCAGTGGACGCAGGCGTGTTGGTCGTGTCAACGCCCTGCAAGGGTATCAGTTAGCATAACTCGCGCGTAAGTTGGAAATCAGCGCACCTTGCCACGACAGAAGGGGCAGTTGTTCTTGCCGGTTTCCATCCAGGTGTCCACGCAGTTCTTATGGAAGGCATGACGGCAGCTCATAACGCGTACATCGTCTTCGGGCTCGTATGCATCCAGGCAGATCAAGCACTGCAGGGTGCATCAGTATTAAAACCGGTTGCCACAAATGAGATCTCGACGTACGCGTTCGATGCAGTTGTCGCGCACGGCCGTGCCCTTGGTGTCCGACTCTTTCTCGCCCTCCTTGGGCGTCCAGACAACAAGATCCTTCGCCTTCACCACGATGAGCTTGCTCTTAGTGATCTGCTCCTTCGACACAGTGGCCGCGCGAGATCCGAGCCCGCCCATGGCAAGGCCGATGGCACCGAGGTTGCCCAGGTTCGCGAGATCCGCGAGCTCAAGCAGGGCATCAAATGTAGGCGGCGGAGGCGAGTTCAACAGTGCGTGAGACGGTGGGTAGTAAGCTGCAGTAGAAGTTAGCACATGCGACTCTCTGACGAGACTTTGGAAAGACTGACCTCCGATAACATACATGGCGAAAGTCCTGCTGCTAGGAGCCTCCGACGCGCGAGCGCCGTCTCCACCATCGGTCTGTGCAGCTCCGTCTTCTGTCGCCGTGCCCCTTGCGCGCCGTATAGTGCGCCGGATCGTGTCGGCCGCACGAGAGCGCCAGGGTACGCGGCCCGCCTCATCAGCAATTGGCTGGTCTGCGTCGGGGAGGCCGTCATCATCACCCTCCTGAGCATCAAGCAAAGGTGCAGTCTCGTCGTCCCGAGCCTGGCTATCAGTGGTCGCAGGCGGTGGGGGCATAGTGGCATGCTCCATACCGAGGCCAAAGATATTCTCGATGGACTGAATACCAACGATGATGACCGGGAAGACCACATGTGCATCAGAAAGGGGAGAGCGCGTGCCAGTGGCGTTTGTGGGCGAAGTCGGAGACGTTGGCGAAGCCGGCTCGCTACCTGGTGCCGTCGGCGTGTTCGAAGGCGGCCCTGTCGGTGTTGCCGCAGCATTGTTGATGTTCGCGGGGTGCACAGGGCTTACGACAACAGGCGCAAACCGGTACATGCTCCACCAGTTCACCCCGCCATCTGGGGATGCCCGACGCCCACCAGAGCTCCGCACGCCACCAAGAGCAGTCAAGGGTTGAGGCTCAGACGGAGGCGGCGGCGCACTGGGCACTGATCGAGAACGGCGGGCAGAAGCCATGGAAGAGCGTTGGCGAGCGCGCGAGGCGCCGCCCTCAGCGCTACCAATCAAGCCACCAATACCAGCAAGGACGTCCAGAAGCCGATCACGCTCGTTGCGCTCGCGCGTGCCAGCCGTCGCAGACGCCAGCCCAGGTACAGGCGCAGCACGACGAGGACGCTGAGCAGCCGCTGCCTCAACAGCCTCCAGCGCTGGCATATCCTCGTCATGGTCCTCAACGAGGGACGTCGGAGACCTCGGCGCGTTGACTGGCTCCAGATCAGGCATGTCATCGTGACCCTCTCCGTCCTCTGCGTTATCATCAGGCGGAGGCGTTGCGCCACCGCCGAGAGCAGTACGCAGCTCCGAGCGAAGGTCGCGCAAGAAGCTTTCAAAAGAGGTAGGCGACAAGTTCGCGTCCGAGCCAAGGTCGCTGCCAAAAATATCGTCATCATCATCGTCGGAAAAGGGCGCCCAGATGTCGTCCTCAGGGGCATGATGATGGTCAGTGTCCTGGGCATGATCAGCGCCGAGCTCGTGCTCATGCTCGTCATCTTGTGGAATGCCCAAGCGACCTCGAAGAGCACGAGCCAATTCAGCGAGGCCGGCACTCGAAGGCGGAGGCACACCAGAGGCAGTGTTTGTAGAAGCGGGCGGGGGCACTGCAGAAGGAGAAGAAGGGGTAGAAGATGAAGGTGACCCTGAAAGACGGATTAGCATGTACAATAGAAGCGTGGAGAGGATGCTCACGATATGGCGAACCCATCGCAGCACGAACGGCCCGTCGCCTCTCGCGACTCCGATCCCGACGCTCCCTTTCCTCAGCGCGCGTCTGCTCTAGCTGCCGCGATAGACGCTCTTCTTCGCGCCTATGTTGCTCTCGACGTTGTGCGAGTTGCTCCATGAGAATGTCACGCCTGGAAGGAGTGGGAGCCACCGTTGACGGGCCTGCCTCATCTGCGATTGTGGTGGACGTTGCTGCAGTGTCGGATGTCGAAGTCGCAGGGCTTGGTTCCGCCGAGGTCGCCGCGACTTCCACGGCTGGCTCCTTGGCTGGCGTTTCCACAACGTCAGACGTCGCCTCCGATACTGCCGGCAAGTCACCAGCGGACGCATCTGCCGGGGCCTCCTCTGGTGCTGAAGTCGCCGGTGGCGTCGTGGCGGACGATGACGAGGATGCTTCAGGTCTCCTCCAGCCGATCACTTCCTCAACCTCTTCCTCGTCAGCCGCACCTGGCCGTCCACTAGTGCTCGCCGTGGAGTCTTCCGGCTCTTCTCGCCTGCCGCCGCGCCGTGCGCTAGACGTCAGGCCGAGTCGATCATAAGCCGACCGCGCGCGATTGCCCTGATACCGACGACCCGGCCGGCGTGCAGCTGTCGAAGGAGGTGACACAGGCAAGGTCGGCAACGAAGGTGTGGTAGGAGGGGATGCGGATACCGAGGCAGGCGACGGCCTGGAGGTCATGACGGGTGGTGCAATAGTGGATGCACCGGTGACAGGCGTCTGAGAGGGAACAGCTGGTCGTGGCGGTGCTACGACAGGCGCAGGTACAGTGGGTTCTTGGCGAGGCCGGGGGACCACGGTTGGAGTTGCGGACGCTGACGGCGTGCTTGCATTACGCGGTAGGGGTGCATTTTCCACCGTATCCGCCAGTGGTGATGTGGGCTCGGAAGACTGGCCAGAAGCCCCGTTCCCATTCTCTCCATCCCTCTGCCCAACTAGACCAGAGTTCACGATCGGGTCGGCGGAGCCGGTAAGCAAGGACGCTGCGGTTGCGGCTGCTGCAAGCCTACGCTCGATGCATTAGCCGACCATAAATATTTATATTGATGACTAGGACTTACGAAAGGTACGTGCTCAACACGTCGATGGTGTGATTCGGCAGAGGCGGGTCCACACGCACAGGTCGCGGGGGCGGCGCTGCATCGCTGGAACGCACCTCTTCAGGTGGCTGCTCTTCGCCTGCATTCGTGGCGCTAGCGTTCGACTCGGCCGCGGTCTCCTCGGGACCCACGGATGCCAGCGACGTCCTCGAACCGGCAGCGCTATGCTCGCGAGACGCCGGGGCCCTGGCTGCCCTTTCTCCACTCGACCTCCTCAGCGAGCTGAACAGCGTCGATAGCCGCCTCCTCGTGCTCGTCGAGCCTTGCTCCTGTATAGAAGCGTTTGAGGCCCGAGCTTGATCACGCTCATCGCCAGCTGACGGCGCCGCCTCGGCATCTGAGGCAGTGACCGTCGGCTGGGAAGCCGGCGTCGTGCTGGCAGTCACCGGCGCCTCGCTATCCTCATACGCTTCCGGGTCAGATAGAGCGTTCTCAAACTCGGGAGAAGACGCTGGCTCGGGCGACGATGATCGATCTTCGCTATCGACGCGAATATTGTGCGTCTGGACGATGCCCTGCACGAGGAGGACACCCGTGGGCGGGGCGTGTGTGGGAGTGGGTGTGGCGTTGTTGTTGACAGAAGCGTCCGAAGCGTTATTGGGTGCGTTCGTGGCGGAGTCGGATGGAGAGGTAGGCGCGTTCGGTGGAGGTGGGGAAGAGGACTGGACGGCATTCGTCGAGGAAGCTGGAGGCGAGGATGTACTAGGTGACGATGGTTGAGGGTTTGGATGGTCGTGGCGAGCACCGTCGTGGGAATGGCGTTCAGAGGAAGGCGACGTCGGGACATTGGGACCTCTGTCGGTCAAGGGTCGAGTCTCGCCAGCGTCTTCTGTCGCTCGCCTGGGTGTCGAGGGAGTCGAAGTAGCAGCGGCTGGCGATGCGACCTGCTCAACACCAGTCAACTCCCGCCGCTCTGCTTCCGCACCTTGGCTCTCGTCCACCCGAGGCCCATCCACCGCGGTCTCCGCAGCACCATTGGCCAGCCCAGCTTCGTCGACCTCCTGCGCGCCGTTCCCGAGCAGCTCCTTTCCGATCCTCGAGCTCCTGCGGTGCTTGCCGAAGGTACTCGACAGACGCTTGCGCCATTTATTGCCGCTTTCCTTGTCCGTCGCGTTGCTCTTGTTGCGCGCGTGCGTCGGCTTCGCGCTGCTGGTGGATGCGTTGCGCAGCCTATGCGCCTGCTCCTTCTTCACCTCCTTCGTCGCCCGACCAGCCGGCGCACCATCGACGCGGTCGGCCGCAGTCGAGGGCGCTGGTCCATTAGTCTGCGCCTCCGGGCGGCGAGAGTGCGACTGCCCCATTCGCGATTAAGCAGCTATGTGCCTCTGAGGTGTAAGAGATAGATGGATGAAGTTGGGATACGAACAGGCGACGAGGCCGAAGGTGGTTGACGATGATGGTGGAAAGAAAGACGATTGACGAAGGTGGATATGTAAGGTGTGATGTGAGCGTTATCGTGACACGCACAAAGCCGGCAAACGTCCGCCCCACGGCGGTCTATTGTTGTTCACGGCGTCCGGCAGCGCCTGTGCAGCTGTCGAGGGCAAGCACAACGCTTCAGGCGACGACAGTGAATCAGGAGTGTGAGCTGTGCGCTGCCAGCCGCGCTGTGTTAGCCCATCACGTCATCGGATTTTGCCGCCGCTGGACCCACATAAATGACTGACATTGCCACATTGCCACATACAGCCATAGCCCGCTGGAGGTTTACGGTCTTCTCCGTCCAAGCCATTCCTAGATGGTTTGAGAGACGGACGTTGCGTGGGCAATATTTCTCAGGGTACTGGGAGGCATCTTCTCGGATGCGAAGACCTCTGCAGGCAATACCGAGGCCACAACAGTTATGGACATCGACAACAACACATTGACAAGATCAACCAATGCGATTGCCAGTGGCACATTGAACCACCTGAGAGGCGCTGACAAGTAATGGTGAAGACAGGTGATGGTTGTTATACAATGTAGCATAGCAGATGCATGCGCATTAGGCGACAGCAGTGATACCAGCATCCTTCAACTTCTGCACGAGCTCATCCACATTGGCGACCTTGCCGCCGCCGACGCGCTTCGGTGGCTCAGAGACCTTCAGAGTCTCGAGTACAGGAGTGAGATCGACGCCGAGGTCCTGAGCAGTCAGCTTCTCCACTGGCTTCTTCTTCGCCTTCATGATGTTCGGCAATGAAGCATACCGCGGCTCGTTAAGCCTGATTTACGTTCAGCAACTCTCCATCACAGTCCTGGGCATCACACGTACCGCAAGTCCGTCGTCACCACCAGCGGCAGCCTGCACTTCAATTCCTCCCCACCGCCGTCGATCTCCCGGGTCACCAACGCCTCCTTCTTCGCCGGGTCGACGTCCAGCTTGCTGATGAACGTCGCCTGCGGCCAGTCCAGCAGGCCTGCGAGCATCTGCCCCGTCTGTCCAGCGTCGTCGTCGATGGCCTGCTTGCCAAGGATCACGAGGTCGACTGGCGTCTTCTCGTTCTCGCGCTCGATGACCGCGCGCAGGGCCTTCGCCACGCCGAGCGGCTCGGGTGCTGGCGCGTTCTCCGGCACTTCAATGTGAATGGCGGAGTCGGCACCCATAGCGAGGGCGGTACGGAGAGTCTCGACGGATTTTGG
>JAMQCK010000335.1:0-27921 GCA_024196135.1 Pleurotus ostreatus/Saccharomyces cerevisiae fusant | reverse complement strand
CACTTGTCATTCCCCTCCATCCCCGCCCCGCCCTCCACCCATCCTGTGCTTCCTCCTTGCACTGCTAGCCAGTCGCGACCCGTCCCGGACCCTAAGAGCACTCGATTCAGAACCAGAAGAAGCCGCTGAGCACGTACACGAAGACGACATGCAGCGCCATACGTTCACCGCGCTCAATTCGACGTTCGTCGTCGACTCGGAGTACCAATTCGTGAAGGAGCTGGGGCAGGGCGCGTATGGGTGCGTCGTCGCTGCGCGACACCGCCGCACTGGGGAGGGATGTGCGATCAAGAAGATCACCAACATCAACACGAAGGTGCGTGGCGAGGGCATGATCCCCCGGCATGTACTGACAACGCCCCCCTCCAGCGCATTCTGACCAAGCGATGCTTGCGAGAAATCCGGTCAGTTGTGGAAGTTTGAGCCTGATACGCGCGTCCTGAGATCTTGAAGCCTCCTGCACCACTTCCGCGGGCACAAGAACGTACGCGGTCAGCCAACTGCCATATCCATCACGGCTGACCCGCCACAGATTACCTGCCTGTACGACATGGACATCGTCTTCCAGCCGAACGGCAACTTCGACGAAGTATACCTCTATGTGCGCCGCACTCAATACATTCTCCGACGGCTCGGCTAACGTGATGATTACAGGAAGAGCTCATGGAGGCCGATCTGCACGCTATCGTACGCGCACCCCGTCTTCTCGTCGACATTGGTCTGACAAGCCCGCACAGATCCGTTCCGGCCAGCCCCTCACCGACGCACACTTCCAGTCCTTCCTGTACCAGACGCTCTGCGGCCTGAAGTACATTCACTCCGCCAACGTCCTCCATCGCGATCTCAAGCCCGGTAATTTGCTCGTCAACGCGGACTGCGAGTTGAAGATCTGTGACTTTGGCCTCGCTCGCGGGTACAGCTCGGGCACGGGTAGCGCGTCGAACAACCAGGGCTTCATGACCGAGTACGTTGCGACGCGATGGTACCGCGCGCCGGAGGTCATGCTGAGCTTTGCGAACTACGTGCGTTCAGGGATGATGATCTTAGCTGGGCTGTCTGGCTAACGGAGTTTTAGACAACGGCGATTGATGTCTGGTCTATTGGCTGTATCCTGGCGGAACTGTTGGGTGGCAAGCCGATATTCAAGGGCCGGGAGTGAGTGATTGATACGACATGTCAGAGATCGCGGCGCTGACAGGCCCTTCATAGCTACGTCGACCAGTTGAACCAGATCCTGCACTACCTCGGCACACCATCCGAAGACACCCTTCGCCGCGTCGGCTCACCAAGGGTCGGTGATCTGACTCTGCATGGCCTTCAACTGTGCTCACTGCTTCCCCGATATCCAGGCCCAGGACTACATCCGCTCCCTTCCCATCAAGCCCCGCGTCCCCTTCGCCACCCTCTTCCCCCACGCCAATCCCCTCGCTATCGACCTCCTCTCCAAGATGCTCTGCTTCGACCCCGCGAAGCGCATCTCCTGCGAGCAGGCGCTCAACCACCCCTACTTCCAGGTCTGGCACGACCCCGCGGACGAGCCCATCTGCGAGGCCAAGTTCGACTTCGGCTTCGAGGAGGAGGACAGCATCGAGGGCATGAAGAAGCTCATCATCGAGGAGGTGAAGCAGTTCCGCGCGGAGGTCAGGGCGCAGGCGCGCGCGGCGGGGCAGATTCAGCGGTCGGGGAGGTGAGTGGGATTGGTGGTGGGAGGCTTTGCGCGGCTCATTGACGGCAGCGATAGTAACCTGGGCATTCCCTCGCGCGACGAGATTATGAACTCGCCGGTGGCGGAGAACTACAATGGGCAGGAGGTGCCGCGGTCGCAGAGCCCGGTCATGGAGGACCCGAGTGCGGCGCTCGAGCGCGAGCTGGCCGGCAAGTAAGCTAAAGTCTGGGTTCAAAAACGGTCAGTGTATATGTTGGATGAGACTGACAAAGACATGTACAATTGTACGATCCGTATATACCTTCCTGCTACGTACATACATACTGACTAAATTATTCATCTGGATCTGCCGTGCAGCGTACAAGCCCATCCCCTTGACATGAAAGCAGCCGCCTCTTGGCCACTCTGCAGTTCGATACGATCCTTTGAAAAACGTCTCTATATGCCAACACTGAGCGAATACACCCCAGCCAAGCAAATCCTTGTATAATACAGAATGTACACTATGTAACCTTACTCCCAAGCTAGGTCGGCGTTATTGTCCGAAAGGAGAAAAACAACAATGGCAGGATTAGTCATCCAAATTTTGATCCAAGCGTCGATCAGACTCCGTGCTCCTCATTCCCCACCGCCTCCATCTCGGATTCCGGAAAACCAGGCTACCCCCTTCCCTCCGCTCTTACCTGTTGGGCTCTCGACGCGCAGCTGGAGCTTACTCGCTTGCGCCATTTTGTCCGCCATCGAAATCTCGCCTGTTCAGCCATCCATTCACTCGATCTTTCTCCGTTGTATCTGAGCTTGAGGTTCAATAGAAGATGGGTCTCGCAGGACGCAAACAGAAGCAGAGGATTGGGCACGATCCCCGGAATCTGAGCTGGGCTGATGGTCAGTCCCATGCATGACCCATATTTTCCGCATCTAACATATTCTTTTTACCCTCACCCTCATTTCTATTCTGCCCCAACACCATTTCACTCCCATCATCCGTCCATGCCCCCCTCTCTCAGATGCCTCCCGCTTCGGCCAAAACTACCTTGCCAAGTTCGGCTGGGATGCCTCCAAAGGCCTCGGCGCGCAGGGCGAGGGCCGCACCTCCGCCATCAAGGTCTCGCAGAAGCTCGACATGATGGGCATCGGCGCCGCGCACACCAAGGACCCCAACGGAATCGCGTGGAAGCAGAGCAAGGACTACGAGAACCTGCTCGCGCGCCTGAACGCCGCGGCGGCGGGGGAGACGTACGCGCCCGCGACGGGCGTGGTAGCGGAGGGAGGGTTCGTGAAGCCGACGGAGGAAGGGAGTGGGGAGGGGGAGAACACGAACACCACCTCAGACGTGAAGGAGAATGCGGGCGAGGGGAAGGAGAAAACGAAGGAGGAGCTGAAGAGGGAGAAGAAGGAGAAGAAGCGGAAGCGGAAGGAGCAGGAGGATGGCGAGAAGAAGAGCAAGAAGCGGAAGAAGGACAAAAGCGAGGATAGCACTCCTGCTCCTGCAGCTGAGGAATCATCCGATGACGAGCCTTTGCCCACTCCCGCTCCTCGCCCTGTCCTTCGCAGAGCGTGCGTTTTCCTTCGCGATGCTTCGCTCATCGCTCGTCTAACGATCCCCTAGACATCGATCCCGACACATCGCCTTCAAAAGCATGGCCACCAAAGACGCCGCCGCCGTCGCCGAAATCCTCGGCGTCGCCCCCACTCCCTCCTCCCTCTCCTCTACCGCGTCCCCAATGGGCGCCCTCACACCTATAAGCGACGAGCCTGCGACCATGGAGAAGCTGATGAAGAGCACGAAGTCGGTCGCGGACTATTTCAAGGAGCGTCTGGCCGCGAAGGCGGCGAAGTCGGGCTCCTCGACGCCTGTGCCGCCGTCGGGTACGGAGAGCGTAGCCGAAGAAAGCACGTCACGAGAGGAGTCAGAGGCGCCGCGTGGTGGATTGGGGTCGAGCCGGAGGCGCGATGAGGAAGTAGATGCACCGCGGGGTGGCTTGGGATCGCGCAGTGGACTCGGATCTGGCAGCGGCCTCGGGTTCAGCGCACCAGGATCGGGCGCAAGACCTCGCGACGACGACGAGTCTGCCCCTCGCGGCGGCTTGGGCTCTTTCGCAAGGATGTTCCAGATGCCGTCGACGGCGCCGACTACGGAGACGGGGAAGGGCATGGCGATGTTCGCAGCGCTTTCTTCCTCGAAGGTGCTCTCTGGCGAGGCAGTTCCTGCAGAGGAGGCACCCGCGACCGAGACAGAGAAGGAGAGACGAAAGAGGGAGAAGAAGGAGAAGAAGCGCAAGGAAGCGGAGGAGCAAGAGAACGAGGAGAAGGCGGCGAAGAAGGACAAGAAAGGCAAGAAGGGGAAGGGCAAGCAAGGCGACGCGGTTGAGGTTACGGTGGAGATCACGACCGATATCCATACAGAGTCCAAGAAGCGGAAGCGCGACAAGCAGACCGACGACGACTCGACGCCTTCGGCTGCACCTACCCCGTTGAACGATTCGGAGGCAACGCCTGTCGAAGACCCCAAGACGAAGGAGGAGCGCAAGGCAGAAAAGCGGCGGAGAAAAGAGGAGAAGAAGCGGAAGGAGGCGTAGGGGAGGCTAGCTGACGGTGTACTTTCCTGTGGCACGATTTTCTCTGGAGTATCTTTATTGACGATATACTTGCTCAGCAGCGCGCAGTTGTACTCAACTGCTTACGATGCCCGATACCCCGCTGTCGACCGTTTCTGCCTTGCACACTCTGTTGTCGTCGATGATCATGCTCGCGTCTACCGTCAAGCGGTTATCAAGTCGCCGATGCGCTTGGGTAATGCGGCAAGCTGGAGAAAGCGCCGCCTCAAGGTTTGAATAACCTGCCTTGCAAACTAGCTTTATGAGCGGTTTGTCTTGCGAGGTGGGCGTATTACATCTACCGTGACCACTGCCTCGGGCATAGGCCTTTCGTCAGACCGCAGAGATGCGAACCGACACCTATGCCCTCGATTTCTATGCGGCAATTCAATATTCGCCCGAAGTTCAACTATGGGCACGTGAGATGCGCCGCTCCCTCATGTGACTACACCTTTCTGGTCGCGATTCGCCGTAACGCGGTTGAACTTCTTCGACAGCGCTGTAGCTGAGCAAACTGGGCTGTAGTGAGTTCTTCTCCTTGTTATCCCCCATATTTCCCTGCACAAGGCGCTCCATGACCGTCTGACTCTCCGCTTACAGCCATGCCCTCGCCCTCACACGGTGCATGTTGAAACAACGCTGTCAAGCTGGCTGGCATCGAAGTCGCAGACTGTGTAGGAGGACCAAATCGTCCTACCCTTCCTTCAATGAGGCTGATCTCACGACATCTGTACGTCTTCCGAGAAGGTGCGGGGTATGTCGGTGGCTGCCCTCGAGTCCGGTCCAATCGTACTTGGCCTCTGCATTCGGAGTCGCCGTGCCCCGAACAGACATGGCGGCCTGAAGTGCGCATACGGTCTACTGGCCTTCTATGTCTTCACCAGCGGCTGTTTCCATGTCAGCCTATACTTAGGCGGCACCGTGCCGAAGGGGCGGTGGGGGCTGATGCACCTCCATTACAGCGGCGCTCCGTCGACGATCAGGACAATGCATGTCCCACAAGCTTATCCTTCCTCTCAGGCGGCCCTTCCGATATGCATGACCCTCGTCGATACCGGCTCGGGTGCCGGCTCGCTTTCGCGCAGCGCTAACGGCCTTTTCGCCCCTCTTTCCTGCGCGTAGGCGGCGACCGCCTGTCGAATATCTCCTTGAGTCGTATAGACGTCGACGAGAATCGGGCGATCCTATTTCATGCACCTTCACACGTGGGCGTGCTCAAGGTATCCTACCTTCTGCCGGAGCACCCCGCGTTGACAGACCAGGACAACGCCTACTCGTCGTGTTGTCGCAGGATCTGCGGCCATTCAGTATATAAAGTCGCCACCGACCAGTAGGTGAGTTCATTCTACTCTTTTCTTTCTTTCCCCTCCTCCCTCTTCACGCTATAATGTCTGCACGATCCGACTCTATCTCCGCGAGCGCTGCTGGCGGCATGTCTGTCGAGACCCATTACCCTCGCACCGTCAGGAATAAGCCCTCTCGTCGCGCATGGGTCGAGCCAGCTGCGCTCCCCGACTACGGCGACGTTACGCTCATACGAGGAAATGCGCCAGACTATGTCAAGCAGCTCATGTGCAACACCTTCTATGGCTACGGTGTCGGCGAAGGGGACGCCTTTGGGTCAACTGTCGGCCACTCCGTCATGTTCAAGGAGATCAGTATCGACCGTCAGCTGGAGAAGCAGGGGCGCTTCGAAGCCGTCACGGTAGCAGAGCTGCTAGTTACAAAACGTAAGTAGGATAGCAACTTTACCTTCTCACTGTCCTGACCTCGAATTCTTCAGACATGCTAAACGGCGCTGGCATGCTGCACGGCGGCTGCATAGCCTACCTCATAGACAAGTAAGTTTGCTTTCCTCAAGGATCTTCGCCCTCTAACACGATCTGTCAGCTGCTGCAGCACGCCCCTCGTCGTCCTGGGACTCGTGTCCAACGTCAACGGCGTCGGTGTCACCCAGGGCATGAATATCATGTTTCACGCGCCCGCCCCAGTGTACGTCCCCGCGCCCCGTTGCTGCCCGCGCGCGCCTTCTCATGCTTCCCTTCCCCCAGCGGCACGCGCCTCCGCATCGTCAGCACTTCGGTGTCGCTGGGCGGCCGTGTGATGACAGCCCGATGCGAGGTGCGTGCGACCGCCCCTTGTAGTGATCCGTCTGGAAATTGACCTTGACATCTTCTCTTCGCGCAGATCGTTGACCGGGATACGGGAAGGACTGTGGCGTCCGCCTTCATCAATAAGATGCAGCCTGTCAGCTCGAGGCTGTAACAGCATTCTAGCCATGCTGCCACAGAAGTTAGCCAGGCTGTAGCAGAACCCATCATGTTCGCCCGAGCAGCGGAGGCGCGGCATAACGCCTGGTCCCGCCGCTCTGCGCCACATTTTCTTGTTTTACGAGATGACTATATGTATGAGCCTTCAGCTAACTTATACAGTACCGTTACAGCCTCTCATAATGCCGTACTTACCGAACGTAATTTAACTATATATTCTCACCGTACCGTACTATAGAGATGGGCTCTGCGAGTCCATAAAATTCGGACTTTGCCGACCTCATTCGTCCGCTTGCTAGCGATAAAAGCAATTCTTTGTACTTGTTTCCGCCTACCTATTTCTTGCACCGTAGCTTTTACTATTATTGCATAGTGAACTTGCGACGCTCTCCAATACGCGACACTGAAAGCTTTCCAGAACATGTCGAAGACGTGTGCAAATGATCCCTATTTTTCAACATAGGCCGTCTATAAGCTGGAACTACAACTACAGTAAGATGAGACATGCAGATCGTGAATATATATACCCAAACCCTCATGCCTTGACGGCCTGAATAAATGCCCGGACCTTTTCCAAGTCCTTCGCACTGCCGTCCTCCGTCTCCACACCACCGCTTACATCCACCGCCCACGGGCCCACCTTCGCAATCGCCTCCGCAACATTCTCCGGCGTCAACCCACCCGCCAGCGCAATAGGCAACGGATACCTCGACGGCGTCGCAACAGCTCCACCATGCTTCGCCACATCCACCGCATCCCCATTCACATCCGCCACTGGCGCCGCACCCTTGTACGCCGCCCCGCCATCCGTGACGATCTCGCCTGCCTGCACGATGCTCCTTGCGAGCTCCCAGTCCGCAACCTTGCCCGACCCGCCGGACAACCCATCCGCGCGCATGCTATCGAGCAGGACGAACTGGTGCGCGCCGCCGCGCGTGATGCCCGCGACGCTGCGCGCGTCCGAGCTTGCGTGGAAGACCTTGATGACGGGCACGGGGATGTGCCGTGCGAGGTCAATCGCCTCCGACCCGTGCAGCTGGACGACGTCGAGCTGGGCCTCGGCGACGGCGTGGAGGATTTCCTCGAGCGGCGCGTTCTGGAAGACGCCGACGAGGAGGGGGCGGGAGGTGGTGGTGGACAGCCGCGTTGCGTGCGCGGTGAACCAGGGGGCGTTGCTGGTGGAGGGGGAGGAGGGGGTAGAGGTAGAGGAGGAGTCGAAGCGGGCGGTGCGGATAGCCTTGGAGATGGCCTTCGCCGTGGATATGTCGATTTGGCGTTTTGAGGGGGCGAACATGAGGCCGAGCAGGTCTGCGCCTGCTTCGGTAACCTGGAGCGCCTCCTCCTCTGACCGAATGCCGCATATCTTGACGAGCGGCTTCGTGTTCGTCCAGCTGGTCGTCTGCGGCTCGGGGAGGGAGAGGAGGTGACGAATGAAGGCCGCAGTGTCCTTCGCCCGCATGAGGCTCTCGCCGATGAGGACGGCCGACACGCCCTCAGAATGGTACTTCTTCACGTCCTCAGGCGTCGAGATGCCGCTGAGCGCCGCCAGGATCACATCCTTCCCCTTAATCATCTCCGTCAACCGGCTCGTCGTGCTCATATCCACATTGAAGTCGTGCAGGTTGCGGTTGTTGACGCCGATAACCTTCGCACCCAACGCAAGCGCGGTCTCCATCTCCCGCGTGTTGTTCACCTCAACGAGCGGCTCCATGCCAAGCTCGAGCGAGTACTTGTACAAGTCCTGAAGCAGCGGCTCCGGCAGCATGCTCACGATGAGCAGCACCGTGTCCGCGCCCCAGAGCCGCGCCTCGAGGATCTGGTACCGCGAGAGGATGAAGTCCTTGCGGAGGATCGCGGGGCGGTTAGGCAGGTTCGCGACGGCGGTGCGCGCGTGGAGCATGTCCTGCAGCGAACCGAGGAACCACTTGGGCTCGGTGAGAACGGAGATGGTGTGCGCGCCAGCGAGGGCGTAGGTGAGCGCCTGCGACGCGGGGGACGTGGCGACCGAGATCGGGCCCTTGGAGGGGGACGCGCGCTTGATCTCGGCAAGGAGGGACGGGCTGCCGGACGTGTTCTGCTTGAGGCGGTCGACGAAGGAGATGAGGGGAGGAGCGATGTTAAGCGAGTAGTTAGTGAGGAGATCCTGCATCGTCGTGCCCGCCGTCGACTGCGCCTGCGCGACGTCGGCGATGCGCTGCTTGTAAATCTTGTCGAGGATGGAGGGCGCCTTGGACGATACGGTCGGGTTCTTCGCCATCTGCTGCGGCATCGTCTCTGTGGGGAAGGGGGGGAGGGACCGGTCGTTAACGCGGGCCTCCGGGTTCTCCTCCCAGGTGCCGCCGCGGAGGTTGAGGAAGTTGCGGAGGTACGCATCGCCCCCCTCGCTGAGGACACTCTCGCAGTGGTACTGGATGGCCTCGACGGTGTATTTGCGGTGGCGGACGCCCATGATCACTCCGGACTCCTCGGTCAGCGCAGTGATCGCGAGGTCGGCGGGGAGTGTGGATAGCGAGGCGCTCAGCGAGTGGTACCGAGTAGACAGGATGCCCTGCGGCACGTCCTTGTAGCATCCCCGGTTGTCGTGGCGTACGCGGCTGAGCTTTCCGTGCATGATCTCACCCGCATACCTGCAACATGAGTCAGTAAGCGCGCACGATCGCAGAGTACTGCTACGCACGCAATCGTCCCTCCCAGCGAATCCACGATGCACTCAAGCCCCATGCAGACACCCATTACTGGGACCTTCCCCGTGAAGTAGTTGATAGCAGCATTGGAGATGCCCGAGTCCGTCTTGGGGTGCCCAGGTCCAGGGGAAATGATCAGGTAGTTGATCTGCAGCTGGGGAAGCAAGTCCGGGGAGATGGCGTCGTTGCGGATGACGGTCACGTCGGCCCCCAGCAGCGAGATCTGCTGGTACAAGTTCCAGGTGAAGGAGTCGAAGTTGTCGATCATGAGCACATCGAGCTTCCGCGCGAGGTGAGGGGGAAGAGTGGTGGCCATGGCTGAACCGCGCGACGAGGATGAATGCAAAGGAGGGAGGGTATGTGTCGCCCACGTATACGTTTGGGGGCGTATATAACAAGGTCCGGAGGTAGGCGGCGGTGCGTACACCGCAAAATCAGGAAGTAAGCCGCGAAATGATTCCGAAACGATCTCCAGTCAGTATTGACATTTATTTGGCCGCATTGACTCGTTCTGCAGAATTGAAACCTTCATTCGAAGCCTATCTAGGTCACTAGTCTCCCTTTACTAGCCTACGATATCGGTCCCTCTCCCACTCGGTCCTGCGCGGAGGTTGGGAAAATCACTGACATGGACGAAACTCAGGACGCCTCGCGGGTTACCCCGTCTAGCGCCGTGCCCACCGCGATAGACCAAATATTCATTCCTATTACCTACAACGAACACTGACTGCATCCCGAAGGTAGCTTTACGAGACGTGCTCCGGCCGACAACACTCAAGCGGACGGGGAGTCCCTCGCGCCGGTCAGATACGCGATTGTCTGGTACGCCGCCCAGGGCACGAATTCTAACGGGTCGACGCCTGTCAGCCTTCACTCGATGATCGCAGCAGTCAGCCACGTACGGGGCGTCATATGTCCGCTCATGTAGAACTCCACATCTGCGGCCAGCGAGCACGGTCAGTCAACGGGGCGACAAGCGCGGACGGACTATAACGACTGAATCGCACTCACAGGTGAGATTGCGCTCCTGGTGCAGGTTGCCGTACACGCCGTGCACGTCCAGGATATCGTCGTCCACGATGAACGACTCGGGCTCAATCGGAGTCTGAAAGCCCTGCGCGCCGGCCCAGGTCATGTTCCTTTAGTGCGGTTGAGGAAGGTAACGTTAACGTTGACGTAGTTGGAAGTGTCGTTAGCGAGTAGAGTAGCGTTAGCAAGCAAAGTAAACGCGATGAAGACAGTCAGCGGCGCGCATAGCGGCGATGGCGCGAACAAACGCACTGGATAGCAATGCGGGTGCCCTCCGCGATCAGAATCATGTCCTGCATATCATCGGCCGCTCAGCATACTGTCATCCCGCATAGCAGACAGGCTAGCATCCCGCGTATCAGGCAGGCTAGCGCACGCACCGCAAGCCCATGCACCACAACCGTCCTCGCCGACTTCTCGATCACGTTCGGGAAGATGCTGAGCATGGACGGCAGCGAGTGGTCCCCGTTGACGTACACGGGGCCGAGGCAGTCCTCCCAGACCTTGCGCGGGGCGTGGATGGCGTCTTGGACCTAGGCAGGAACAATGGGTAAGCTGATTGAGCGCATCACTAGAAGGAAGCAACGACGTACATCCGTGCGGTTGAAGTAGATGAACTGCTGCGTGTCGCGGGGGAAGCCGAGGACGCTCCCTTAGACAAGTGAGCGATGATAGCATTCTATAGCGGACGGAACTCACAAAGATTGGGGAACGTATCCGTCACCCTAGGAGGGGTACAATCAGGTCAACGTAGACCTGCCCGCAATTCCACGCACCGATAGACGTTGAACACGGGGTTCAAGCTGTCGTAGTTCAGTCAGCGCAGCAACACATGTCGACCATCGGCCGATCCCACTCACCTAAAGATCTCATTGTACACCTCATCCCAGATCGCACAGTCGTCCGAGACCCTCGTCGAGCCCTCGCGATTGCCCACGAGTGGAAGCAGGCCGTCGGGCGGGTACTTGACGTAGTCGTCCAAGTAGGTCGTATAGCCGCAGGCGTCGGAGATGTTCTGAAGGTGGGCGAGGAAGGTGGAGTTGAAGGGGAAAACGTTGGCGTTGGCCTTGGGAGGGGGTTAGTGGGGGGAGGAGGAAGGTTGAGTTGGAGGGAGGAGTGAGCAGTGTGTTGCATCGAGTGGTCGAGCGTGTAAGGGCAAGGCAAAAGGCGACAGTTCACCTGCACGAAGCGTAACGTCGGTATCTCGCCTTGCACTATACCATACGACAAAGATGGGTCGGCGATCCAGATCCCTTGCAGATCGAGGTTGAGCCCCGGGTTCTCGTAGATGTAGTTGGCGATGTAGGGGACGTCTATTACAGAGTGAGAGGGCTTCCGCTGATCACACATTATACGCACAATATCCGGCATACTGAAGTGGACATAGTCAGCCATCATCAACTGTGGCAAGAGCCAAAGAGGATACACTCACACTCTCGCCAGACAGATAAAACTCCGCCCCTTGCAGCTCATCGAAAACCTCGATGAATTGCCCCAGGAAGCCAGTCAGCTGCGCCGCGAGCTCGTCGTCGTTGGTGATGTTCGGGGTGCCTTGGGTGAAGCCGGTCTAGCAAGTTGAACGCTTGTCAGCAGCTCTCCGAGCGCTCCTCGACATGACAGTCCTAGCTCACCCCAACCGGCTGCTCAACCCACACCACATTCGCGAGCTCCGTCCACGAGTACGGGTTGCTATAAAGGCGTGAGTTTTCGTATTTCCGTCTGCGTATGGGGAGGAAGGAACATACGCTTCAGGCTCCGACTGACCCCAGTTCCAAACTGAAGTCAATGCGGATGAAGAAAAAAGTTCGGCGGATTAGATTGCCAGTAGGCTTTCGAGGGGAAATTTACCCACTGATCGGCCCGTTCTCCTGCAGGAAGCCCTCCAAAGAGGAACAGCCCGGTCCGCCTATTGTTTGGGTGAGAGGAAGGAGGTTCGATCAGCCGCATGGACGAGAATACCGTCAGTAGTAAGGACAGGGATATTGCGCTATCCTTTCTCACCATTCGTCCAGAATAGCAATTTGTCCGCGTTGTCGGGGTTAGAGGTCGGCCAGAGCCTGCCGCGCGTTGCATGTGGTTAGTGGTAATCTTCAGGACAAGGGAAATGTGGTGAACGCAAAGGAGATACGGTGAATGCGATGGAGATGCGGACTGACCAGAAGAACAGCTTCTTGTCCTCGTCGGGGTCGCCTGAGATAGGCAGTAAGCCCGCCCACGAAGGACCCGCGTCAAAGTTGACTGAAGAGGAGGTTCGTTAGAATCAATTTCGCGACGTACAAAGCTTGCTCACCCTCGGGGATCGACGTCCCATCGACGTAGAACGGCTCAGCCGCGGGATTCGAGAACGGAAGAGTCCCGTTGTCCTGCCGCTTGGAGTGTGCATTCTGCGAGTTAGCGCTTGCATACGCAGCCTTCACGCGCTCCATCTGCTCGTGCTGCTTGTCCATCACCCGGTCGAGGCGACTGCTATCCCCGCGCGCACTGGCTACGGAGGCCAAGAAGCCCAGCGAGAGCACCTGTAGCAGCTGCATGATCGCGTATGCGATGAAGGGCTCAGGACCTCTCGCGAGCCATCGAGCGCCTTATATACCTGGGATTACAGCATGGCCCCGTGCTTCTTCGATGAGCGGGGGCATGTAGCGCATCATGCAATGAAGATAGAAGCTAGCGAGCGCGTGACGGGGCGCCTGTGGCACAATAATGGGCGATATCGCGTGCCGTGGCCTTCGACCGAGAGCAGATGGCGCATGTAATACCCGACAGACGTAGCGGCAGCATCTCGGTCATGGGAGGTCGTGGGTAGAGCGGCTTGATACTGTTGATTATTGAGGTTCGATGCGCACCTTCACAGTGGTCATTTCTGTCAGCTTGAGCAGGTCATCGTGGAGGGGAAGACTGGAGCGCGAGGTCATTCTTGCGCGGTGTCCTTCGAAAAGACAGGGCATATGCACTGGTAGAGGCACGGACAGACGCTTTGGCGAGTTCAGGACATGAGAAAGAGAGTTGACACCAAAGAATCGAACATGGTCATTGTCGCAAATGTAGGTCCGAAACGCTATTTCATGGTGGCGGGAAGCAAGCGACCAAATGGAATGTCGAGAGCACCCACATGGACCTACCGCACTACGCCACAAATGCCGTTGGTCATAATCCGTCAGTATACCCCTTCGTTTCCGCCCTCATCTTCACCACCTACACTCGCAATGCTGCGCTCTGTGAAACTAAGACGCCGCTACTACGCCATACTTCTCGCTTTCGTTCTATATCTTCTTCTGTGCTCGTTTAGCTGGGAAGCCCCGCAAGACTTGATCGACCTGGACGCTCTCAACCGAATACTGGACGACAAACTGGATGTCTACATGCGCGAAGTACGGCAAACGAAGAGAAACCTCATGCTAAACGACACCTTGCATCTCGAAGCGAATCAGAATGCGCTGGCTTGCTTCGTAAATCAGGGAACCTGGACTCGAGCCGACGACTCGAATCAGGTCAGCTTCCAACCCGACTACTCTTGCCTCGGGAAACCTCCCTCTTCCTCCCCTCAAGCCTCCGCCGCCGACCTCTGCACCACCATCTCCTCCCAAAAGGTCCTCCTCGTCGGCTCCGAAGCAACACACTACCTCCACACCCTCTGGCTTGACGCCCTCGACGAAGACCACACCTGCCTCGGCCCCGAGTTCTGCACCTTTCACCACGTCTGCCTGCCTCCCTCCATGCGCACCGGCGCCGCCCTATCCGAGCCGCGCTTCAAGAAGCTCCCCCGCGACCAGGACCTCGCCGAGCTGGGCTCCGCGCTCGTGCGCTTCTCGCTGTCGTCGTCGCTGCTCGTGCCGGAGAGCCCGCGCGTGTGGAGCGAGGTGCGCGTCGATGCGCGGACGGGCGTGCGGGCGAGGGACAGCAACTGGCTGGAGCAAGCGCGGCGCTCGCAGGTTGTGGTGATGAATCGGGGGCCGGCGCCCGCGCCGGCGGCGACGTATAACTTCAGCGATGCGTCGGACGCCCTTGAGCGCTGGGAGGTACCGTGGAGAGACGTCCTGGAGCAAATTGGCAACAACGACTACGTGGGCTCTGGTGAACGACAATCGCGCATCGGCCGACTAGTCAACGCGGCCCTCGACGTTACGCTACGCTCTATGTTGCCCGAGGTCATTGAAACGCTCGCTCGCATGCGCGAAGACGACATCGTCAGCAAGAATACTCTGATCTGGCACGGCGCCTGGTACAAGCAGCCTCAGTGCGCCTCCGGGAAGTCCTCCTCATCGAACGTCCTTTCGGAAGTCTTGGACCCCACACTCGATCCCTGGACGCTGTATCATAATCTTCAGGGTACGTCACTAGTCCTTTTGCCTATTCGAGGTACTGACCCCATGTACAGTCTACATGCAAAACCGAATCATGCCCACTCTTTTACCTTCCTTCGGTGTTGCTTACATGTCGCTTGTCCTACCCCCAACCGAGGGTGATATATCGCACACAGGTCCCGCACGCAAGCGTCTAAAGCCCGGAGAAGATTTGTCGCTCCTAGATGCTGCGAACACGACCGCACTTGTTGCACCCGATTGTGCGAAGTTGGAGGAGCGACGAAAGCGTTCAGACTGCATCCGGTACCCTGGATTCTCATCAGGTGGTCGAGCATTGCAGGCCGTCTTCTTGCGCTCCCTTGACTTCTTGGTAGCATCTGGCAATCATTAGCATCTGTGCAAGATATGGAATAGGAAAACAAAGACCTTGCTAGTGCTGTATCAGTAAACAAGTCCGTGATGACCTTGTTGTGATCTTTCTAGTGATCTTTCAAGTGACCACCTAGTGATCTTTTAGTGATCCATTTTAGTGATCATTTGGTGATCTTTCAGTAACCTTTCAGTGATCTTTTAGTGATCTTTTTCATGACTCGGTAGCAAAAAGGTCTAACCAGGGTTCGAACCTGGGTTTCAGGAAGGTCACGTGATTACCGGGCCGGCGGCCCGGATTGCCGTCAAAATCCTGAGTGATAACCACTACACTATTAGACCACGAAGTATCACTAATCTGTAGCAATTATGAGCATCATTGGAATTGGAAAGGTAGAAGATGGAGGAAGAAGTAGAGTGGGGAAGAGGAGGACAAGAACAAGGTGACAAAAGATGAGAAGGAGGAACAGGACAAGGAGGACAAGGAGGATTGATGGGTTGTGCCACAACGAAGGGGAGCATTGCTAGTGCTTCGACTGGGCAGGCCTAAAACCAGTGGACGCACGCGGAGACCGCCATGTAAGACCGGCACTTTGAAGTCTATAGCGTTGAGCGTCGGTGCCCATCGTTGGGTTGACGCGTCCTGGTACTGTAACCTGCTATGTGAAGAAAGGCCAGAGCCAAAAAAAGTAAAAGTCCAGGTCGACTTCAATTTGGTGCATGTGATTATTGTGAGTGGCGCGACCAGCGCTAAAGCGCTCCATGGAATCATCACTTGTTCCCTCCCACTACAATGCCTCATCTCCCCCTCCTCGGTCGCCTCTCTCTTCTCGAATATGCATACCTTGTAGCTGGCTTCCTCTTTCTCGCCCTCGAGTCTGTCCTTCACATCATTATCCTCTTCCTCCCAAAAGCCTTCATCAACCTCTGCTACGAGAAGTCGCGCACGCTCTTCAACCGCCGGCACCGCGCCGAGCGCCCGCCTTCCTCGCCCGAGAAGCAGGTTGTCGATAAGATCCTGCGCGCACGCGACTTCCATGGGCTCTGCGAGATTTACGGGTATACGCCCGAGGAGCACGTCGTCCTGACGAAGGACGGCTACCTGTTGACGCTTCACCGACTTTGCAACAAGAAGGGCGAGCATAGCGCGCATCCGGGGACCAGCACGGGCGGTCCTGTCGTGTATCTGCACCATGGGTTGCTCATGAACAGCGAGATCTGGGTGTGCTTGACCGCGGAGGAGCGCGCGCTGCCGTTCCAGTTGGTTGAGCGGGGCTATGACGTCTGGCTGGGGAACAATAGGTGCGTGGGGGGGTTATACGGGCCTTACACAGTACTCATATCGGTCGCAGGGGCAACAAGTACTCGCGCAAGTCGATCCACCATGGGCCTCACTCGGCCAAGTTCTGGGACTATAGGTGCGTGCATTCCTCTCTGAAAATATCGAAGTCTGACCTCCGTCTAGCATTGACGACTTTGCCTGGCACGATATTCCCGACTCCATCCACTACATCCTCGATGTTACCAAGGCACCGACGCTCAGCTACATTGGCTTCAGCCAGGGCACCGCTCAAGCGTTCGCCGCCCTCAGCATCCACCCGCAACTCAATCAAAAGATCAACGTCTTCATCGCGCTCGCCCCCGCCATGGCACCCCCCGGACTCTCCGCCCCCATCGTCGACTCGCTCATGAAGGCCTCCCCCACCCTCATGTACCTCTTCTTCGGCCGCAAGTCCATCCTCTCCTCCGCCACCATGTGGCAGTCCATCCTCTACCCGCCAATTTTCGCCGTCCTCATCGACACCTGCCTCGGCTGGCTCTTCCGCTGGTACGGCAACAACATCCCCAGCGCGCAGAAGATCGCCGCGTACGCGCACCTGTACTCGTTTGCCTCAACAAAATCCGTTGTGCACTGGTTCCAGATCATGCGCAGCGCGACGTTCCAGATGTTCGACGACGACGTGAGCGCGGGGGTCGGGAGCGTCGCGCGCACGCGCGTGAGCTCGTACAGGCCCGCGCGCTTCCCGACGCGCAATATCGTGACGCCGATCGTGCTGATGTACGGGGATTCGGATAGTCTGGTGGATATCAAGGTCATGACGAAGAACCTGCCGAACCACACGCGCGTCGTACGCCTGCACGGTTACGAGCATCTCGATATTCTGTGGGGGAAGGATGTGACGACGGACGTGTTCCCCCACGTATACGAGGTGCTGGACGAGTTCAAGGAGAGTGGGGATTTGGGAGTCAGCACACCAGAGTTGCAGTATGCGAACGGCAAGTTGTAGTCGTATTCCACGTACCTTGTCTTATATTTCCTTTATTTCTGACTTCTTCCATCGTTCATCGGGTCATTCAGATCGTGTGTCGAAGGGCTATCATACATAGGTGGTGGGTGTCGCGTCCGATAAATACATAGATACCCTGATCATCGTAATACAAGGCATGTTCAACGAAACGGAGAGAAGGGCAGTGTCAGGTCGTAAAAAGTCGTACGTGAGACCTGTCTAGCAACACAAGCATGGGCAGCAGAGGAAACCTGCTAGGCAGCCGGCGCAGCTAAAGGAGCAGTCAGTACGGAGTTCCTCACAAGGCTTCGTAGCGACGTACCATCCACAACACGTACTACACGCGCTGCTATCATCGCGCTGGTAGGGTCGTTGCTGCTGGACGTAGATCATCTGCGGCTGGCCCTGGGGCTGGTACTGCTGTGGTGGCGGGCCACCATGGACTGGGATCGACTAATCAGTACGTCGATCTGCACAAAGGGGAGGGGAGGACAACGCACAGTGCCCCTGCCCGCCGTGGTGCTTGTTCATGCCGTGTCCCGGGGCGTAGTACGCCTGCCCGGGTGGCGCCGGTCCGCCAGGATGGCCCTGCCCGAAGTACTGGTGTCCTTCCTTCTTCATGGTGTGTGGAGGGCGTGTCGGTGTGCAGATCCTCCTACTGTTAGGAGAGGTACTGATGGGAGGGGCTCAAGAGGGGAAGGCGACGATGGGTGATCGGGGAGAAAGGGGAGATGGGGGCTATAGCCAAGCCCGCCACGGTGGAGCTTCTTAAACGGCGATGACGGGGCCAGATGCACGCTGCACAGCCTGCGCGGACGCAGCGGGGGCGATGTGAGGCAGCGCGACTGCGCGTATGCCTGCTGGAGGACATCTGCACTACGGTCCTGATGGGTATTCGTACTACCATTGTGATGGGCAGCGGACAGTGCCCGTTTCCCGAAGAGTGTGAGTTTGAGACGTACGTACGCTTGGCCGGAGGATTGACCGAGGCGCGAGGGGGATCGATTGCAAGGACTGCAATCAGGACTCAGCGAGGTTGAAGCTCGGATAGTTATGCGTGAAGTTCATGCAGGAAATGACCAACTTCCTGTGTTGGCACGACGGATAGACAACTGCAACGGTCTCAAGCAACAGCGCACCGGAAAACTCCGAAAGTTCAACCTTCGAAAACGTGACCGGCGAGCGGCGAAGCCGGGCCACCGGTCCGCCTGGCCGCGGACCTACAATGAACGACGATGACAGGGGCTCAAGTCATCGATACGCCCTTGACTCGTTCGTTCACTCGATAGCAGGAATTGCACATCGTCAAGATAGCAGGGAGAAAAGGGAGAAATGTCATCCCCGAGCATTCCGAAGTTCAAGCTGAACAATGGGGCTGAGATGCCTGCAGTCGGCATGGGGTGAGCCTCAACCAATTAGACTCAGGACTCAGGTGGAATGATCATGTTCAGGTGCTGGATGGGAGGTTTCGGCGAGGCCGATAGAGCATACGAGATGTGCGTGAAGGCCGTCAAGGTATTCACTTAGATTCACCGTGCGTGGAGGCCGGGACGCTGATTGCCAGTGCACCTTCAGTGTGGTTATCGCCACTTCGACACGGTGAGGGTTCTCTGCAGATCTATTACTGAGACTAACAATGCTGTCAACAAAAGGCGTCTGGATACGGTTCGTACTAATGGCTATGGTTTTTGCTACCACCACTAAATATGGTGGCATCTTAAGGCAACGAGGAAGCGGTCGGCCGCGCCCTTCGCGAGTCCGGCGTCCCACGAAGTGAATTCTTCGTCACTACCAAGCTACCGTAAGTCTATTCTCCAACGTTCAAGCAATTCGCGCGCTTACCTCATCTTCTCATCCTCCAAGTAATGCGGGCCACCACCGCGTCAAGGAGTCCTTCGAGGAGTCCCTCGCAGCCCTCAACCTCGACTACGTCGACCTCTACCTCATCCACTGGCCGCAAGGCGAGCGACCGACGAGCGAACAGAGGAATACTGGCAACCTCGGCGGCACGAGCTACTTTGCGCCCGATGAGTCGCCCACCTTTGTCGAGGTGTGGAAGGAGATGGAGAAGCTGCTTGCGACGGGTGAGCTCTGTCGGGCAGCTGTCTATTGGAAACCAAAGGAAATATTTACTGACTGAATTGCATCCCTCAGGCAAAGTGAAAACCATCGGCGTCTCCAACTTCTCCGTTAAGAACCTCACGGTGCTCCTCCCGCACTGCATCATCGTCCCCGCCGTTAATCAGGTCGAAATGCACCCCTGCTTGCCGCAGAACGAGCTGAAGGCGTTCTGCGATGAGAAGGGGATTTTGTTGACGGCGTATTCGCCGCTGGGTGAGTGGTGCATTTTTTCGCATTCGACGAATGTGACGGCTGGCTGGTGGGTTGGCGGCACAGGTCGAATACTTATCCATACGCCCCAGGCCGCCACACGACGCTGATGGAATACCCCGCAATCAACGCGCTCGCTGCAAAGTTCAAGGCGACCCCGGCACAAGTTCTGCTCAGCTGGGGCGTGCAGCGCGGCACGTCGGTCATTCCGAAGAGCGAGAATGCGGAGCGGATGGCGAAGAACTTGCAGGTCAGTTATCTTTTGCATCGGCCGTGTTTTTCTCCCTCTTCCGGCCTCATAAAAAGAATGCTCGTCGACTGACTCGCGTCTCTTCTGTAGCTCGTCAAACTATCGGACGAAGACATGCAGGTAATCGACGCGATCCACAAGGTGCCTGGGATGCACAAGTCGCTCCTCAAGTATCATTCGGAGGATGGGAAGGTGATGGGGTGGACGTACGAGCAGCTTGGGTGGCCGATGAAGGTCGGGGGCGTTATTTCGTGAGTTTGACGCAGTAGGAAGCGAAGCAAATGGCACGCTAGGGCGCTCAGCAATGTATAGCAACGTCAATATAGACAGCGCAAGCCCGCTGAGACTACAAGGTCGAGGAATCATGGCGTCGCCGTGGACCCGGTGTATGCGTGAATAGTCTCATCTGCGCAGCCCTCCGGCGTCTCGTATCTGTTCGGAAAGGTAGTTAGAGGCGTTCGCAAGCCGTCAAGATTGAGGATCACTCACGAGTACGGTCCGAGGTTGATGTACACATCCTTGTTCCCATCCTCATCTTCGCAGACCAGCCACGCCTGCAAATTCAGCGTCGCTTCCTTCCCCCACTCACTCTCAAAATCGCCACTCACATTATTCTGCGGCCTCGTCACATCCGGGCTGCTCCACTCCACCGTATCCCCCGTGAACACAAAGCTCCCCAACGTATCCGGCGCCTCCCCCCACGTCACCTTCAGCTTCTTCGCGCTCTCGTCCGCCGGCGGCTCCACGACCGCATACAGCGGGCCGCCCGCGGCGTTCTGCACCAGCTGGCCGTCGGTGATCTGGAACTGGGCCGCGCTCTCGGGCTCGCCGAGGACGGCGTCGGAGGCGGTGTCGAGGACCTCGGACTGGAGGTATTTGTGGAAGTTGGGGTCCTCGACGGCGCGGATGAAGGAGTAGCCGGGCTCGAGGGTGGCGCTGCTGCCGGCGGCGGTGGATGTGGGGGTTTGGGCGGTCGCGAAGGTGGCGAGGGTAAGAAGAGACATGGAAGAGAGGGACGCAGAAAACATGTCGGTGAGTTGGGCGCGGACGATCAAGCAGGTGAGGATCCAATGCCCCACAGGGTTTTTATACGAGGTCTCAGGTAGGTAGCTAACGCTAGGTAACCCGAGCTACCGCCTATATGTCGGAGGCGGATGGTCATGAGCAGGGCGTCGTCGCGGGCATTTCTCGGTCGTGCGCGGGGTCCGAGTCGTTCGAGGTCTCGTCAATAGGTGCATCGTGCGGGTCAATGGGTGCTGCGTACAAGACGCGCGAAGCATGCTGTCGTGTTTCCGAGGCCCACTTTGCTAATCCAGCTCGGCCGTCGGTCCATAGAAGGGAGAAGAAGCGGAAGAATAGGTAGGCGAAGGTGGCGAGGGCGGTCGCTGTAGATGCGCAGCCGGTTACAGCGACGAGGACGCAGATCAGGGCGGATACTGCGAAGGAGTTGAATTGGTGTAGTCAAACATAGAGAAGAAGCAGACTTGCATAGGATGGATTCCGCCAATATGACGGCGGCAGAGGTGCTAGCTACAGCCAGGAGGATAGAAAGGACGACAGCGAAGATTGATGTCCCGCTGTTCATGAGTACTTCAGTAGTTAGTCATACGGTGTAGGGTTATACCCACAGGAATATAGCTATAGGAAAGAAATTCAGTAGCAAAAGCAGAGAAATCAGAGTCTGAAGACGTTCAGCGCATATTCTATGTAGATGCCTAGATATGCGCACCGTAAGAATTGGGTGACAGTTATATAGTTTCACTCCACGCTCGAGGGCAGGTCGTGCATACGACCTTTCGAATCTGGAGGCGAGGGTCAGTAAAAGAAATGCAATTCAGCTAGTTGACTGACCGAAACGTATAGGACCTCACTTGTGAGGCGCTTGAGTCGAAGTAGGACTCCATCTGCTCCTCTGGAGTCAGAGAGCCATCCCTGTCGTATGATAACCCCTCCATCGCTACGTCCACGCGTCCAAGGCGCGACGAGAAAATGAGACAAGTAATTTTCGAATTCTTTGGGGGCCCATGTCTTTCCCACGCCACAGAAGTTCACGGCATCTTACGTGATGGCATCAGTGGCGCGCACACAACTTGCTCCCGACTGCCATTTCCAGCCAATTTTCAGTCGTGAATCCCCTTCGCGTTCGCACCGTAGTTGCGTTTAGGATGGTCAAAAGAAAGCTTTCATCGACCCCACCTCCTTCTTTCAAGACAGAGCCTGGAACCTACAGCACGCTCATACCCCCTTCTTCCCCTCACAAGGCGAAGAAACTTAAGTTGCAGGACGACTACGCGACTACATCCCCTTTTCCTGATTTTCTACATCCTACACCAGCGGACGCGAGACGAGTACACGACTTACTCACTGAGGCCCATGGTCCTCGAGTCCGCCGCACGCCAGACGCCTCCTCGAACGCCAACGCAGCAAAGACCTGCGGGAGCGTCCCCAATGTCATCGAGTCCCTCATCGGCACTATCCTCTCCCAGAACACCTCCGGCAAGAACTCGTCGGGCGCAAAGCGCTCGCTGGACGCCGCCTTCGGGCGCAACAACTTCGCCGCGATCGCGGACGCGCCCACCAGCGCGGTCGCCGACGCAATTCGCTCGGGCGGGCTCGCGAACAAGAAGGCCGCGACGATCCAGCGCGTGCTGCGCGACATAAAGGCGAAGCACGGGAGCTACTCATTGCAGCACCTCGCGGATGTACCCGCGGACGCGGAGGTCATGCGCGAGCTTATGGCGTACGACGGCGTGGGGCCGAAGACGGCGTCCTGCGTCCTGTTGTTTTGCTTGGGGCGCGAGTCGTTCGCGGTGGACACGCATGTTTTCCGTCTTAGCAAGCTACTTGGATGGGTGCCACCAAAGGCGGATCGCGTACAGACGCAGGCACATCTGGACCTGCGCATACCAGGCGACCTCAAGTACGGCTTGCACGTTCTCATGATAGAGCACGGCCGGAGATGCACAGGATGCAAGACAAAGGGGAAGGGCACCTGCATACTAAAGACCTACCTAAAGGAGAGGGGAAGGGATGTTGACGAGGCAGTAGAGGAGGCTGCCACTGTCAAGGGTGTCAATGAGGCCACCATCGCGGACGAAGCTACGGTCAAGGACGAACTACCATAGCATAGAGAATCGGTCTTACCTACCAGTTCTCAGTTCTACCATACGCTCGCGTTCACATTCACGCCCTAATACGATCTATCTTCTGGTATATTCGTCTGAATTACGTAGATCCATGGACCCCGTCCGAATTTACAGTAAATCTGCGCAAGCTGATAAGTAATACAGTGTCCCATCACTCGTAGCCAGTCCAAATGCCGGCTCATGCACACCACGTCCCCAATGTATGCACATCCACCACCAATGCATACTGACAACAGCCCCCTGCAGCCTAGTAACCCGATGGCCGCGTGTGCGACTTCGATGTATCGTACGCGCGGATGAGACGCATCTGGTCCTGCCGCCCGTTCTCCGTCTGGCTGAACGCGAAGCCGCGATTGCGCCGCATGCGCTGCGTCGCGCGCACCTTCTTGATCGCTTTCTGGAATCTGGAGCCAGCGTCAGCTCCCCCTCGCTCGACATCACGAAAAATGTAACGCACTGCTCCTGCCGTGGCCGGTAATCGGGGATGTTGTACTTCTGGAGCTCCTGTACGATGTGGTACGACGATGGAAGGTATGTTCTCCGGTAGCTAGACGGAGCGTTTATCGTCAGCGAGAAGTCTGAAAATAGGCAAGCATAAGAACCCACTATTTCCACGCAAAATCGCGCACGAGACAAAAGATCGGAATGTGCAGCAGCACAAAGTAGAACACCGCATTCGACCACAGCCGCGGCACGATATTGAGGTACTCGGTCGAGAAGCCGATCGCGGGCGCGACGACGGCGTATATCGGCAAGAACGCCATGGTGAAGAGGAAGGAGCCGGGGATGGCAGCGACGGTGTACTTTGTCCAGATGCTGGGGGTGAGGGTAAGTATGACCGGGCGCGAAAGCAAAGGACAGCAAGTGGAAACTTACTCGGATATGAGCGCGGCTTTGCCGAGCACGGTCAGCAGGACGGCGAGGTAGAGCGTCGTTCCCCAGAACCAATGACCCGAGTCAAGGCCGTCCGACTGCTTCAGATCGCCCCAGAACAGGATAACCGAGAAGCCGTATGTAAGCTACGACGGTGTCGGTCAGTACAAATTTCTTAGTGCCGTCTTGATCACCACTCACGATACTGTGGTAGAGCGCATTGCCGACCCACAGCCAGAAGGCCGTCTTCGTGAAGAACTCGTTCCTTTGCCCGAGCTGATACAGTTGTGGGTAGCGATCCAAGAATCGCGCAGAGACGAACTGATCGAAGATACCGATGACGAGCGGTGGAAGGACAGTGAAGACGACGTTGTACAGCGAGAGCGTCCAGGACTCGTAGGCAATTTGACCGGAAAAGTTGTTGAAGAAGGAGTACTGCAGCTCGTGTCAGCACAATGTCGGCGTATCTTGAGAAAGAGACCGTACCCAGAACTGCGTCATGTACAGGACGATGTTCTTGTAGAAAGAGTCTGCAGAAGGACGTGAGTATGTGATCAGATGCTGTAGCTGCTTAGCTCACAAAGGATAAGCTTGGATAGTCGCCGGTAGCTCCAAGCGCCATGGACGAGCAGCAACTTCTTGAGGTATCGGAATTGCGAGATGGCCACATCCGCAGACCGTGCAGCTTGCAGACCCTACGAGATTGTATGAGCGAACATAACATACACCCGTCGGAGAATATCTTACTTCGACACCCGAGATGCCCACACCAACGTGCGCGGCCTGGATCATGCTGACATCGTTGGCGCCGTCACCGATGGCAAGCAAAATCGCTTTTTGGTTCTTCTTCACTAGCTTTACAACAAGCGCTTTTTGCAAGGGTGATACACGACCTGGACGTATGGCTCAATATTTGGAATTGAGCGTAGAACATGCACACTCACAGCAAACGACAGCCTTGCACATAATCGCGAGCTCGAGGAACTGCTTCGAGATCTCCTTCTCAAGGGCGAAGGTCAGGCTCTTGCCGTCTGCGCATTTTGTCAGCCATGCAGAGGCATTTGATGAGGATGGAGACCCACCGATGACAAGCGCCAGATCTTCCAACTCGCCGGCATTACGCTGGTTCTTGATCGCCGTTAATCGTCTGGTGATGAAGTCGTTGGTCGCTTCGGCCGTTTCCTCGTTGATGATGACCAGGTTCATGGATTCCGAGATAAGGCGGCAAGACATGCCAATGTTGATCGCGGTCTCTTGCCTGTCGCCCGTCAGGACCCAAACCTGTAAGTGCGATCCCGTCAGCGTTCATATATGAGCGCGAACATGTCAGCCACACCTTGATGCCAGCCATCTGCAACGTATGAATCGTATCCGGTACACCTTCCTGGAGCTTGTCCTCGATGGCAGTTGCCCCAAGCAGGAACATATCCTTCTCAATCAGCTCCGCAGCCTGGTCCAGCGCATCCCCGCGTCCATTGATTGTCGCCGCTGCCTGGTCATAGATCGCCGACCACTGCCGGTACTCCTCCTCCGAGACGTCGCGATACGCCAGACACAGCGTCCGCAAACCCTCCGTCGCGTAGTCCTCCAGGTGCGCGAGCGTCTTTTCGGTGTACGGCTGGTTCTTGCTGAGGCGTTCGAGGATGACGGTGTCCGCGCCCTTCGTGTAAATCTTGATCTTGCCGTTGGGGAGGCGGACGACGGTGGACATGCGTTTGCGGGTCGAGTTGAACTCGCAGACATTCAGGATTTCGACTTCCTGGTCTTGGCCCATGACGTTGACGAAGACGGATTTGGGCTTGCGAGTCTGTGACGGCCATTAGCTTAGATTTAATTGCTCTCAGAAGAGTCACGTACATGGAACTGGTACCCCAGGATCTCTGCGCCGGCGACCAGGGCAGCCTCATCGGGGCTACTGGCCTGATAGACCATCTTACCGTCCTTCATTTCCGGAATGACAGTGTGGCACACGGAAAGTAGCAGCAAGAACTCCCGGACGACCTCCTTCTCCCTCTCGCCGCCTGCACCACCGCTAGTGCCAGGGTCCGCGAAAGGGTTGTTCGAGCTCGTCTCCAGCAGCGCCTTCATCTCCGCGAACGTTCGCCAGCCATCGGTCTTCCCGTCATCTCCGCGCTTGGTATCGTCGACCACGTCTGCGTACGCAGTCCCCGCGATGCTGCACATGCGGAACTCCATCTCGTTCCGCGTGAGCGTACCGGTCTTGTCGCTGAACACATATTCAATCTGCCCGAGCTCCTCGACGAGGGAGGAGGTGCGGCAGATCGCGGGCGTGTCCGTCTTGGCGTAGTACATGTCGAGGTCGGAGTTGATGAGTTGCGCTTGCTGGAACTTGACGACTTCCATAGTGACGATGAGCGAGATTGGGATGAGATTGTTGTACAGGATGATGAAGGTGAGGATGTCTGCAACGGACATGAGCAGGGTGTTACGATACAGAATACAGTGTACTCGCCTTCGATGAAGCCTTTCACCCGACCACCGGCACTGGCTGTCTCGAAGAGGTACCATTGCTGATTTGAGAAGAACCATGACCGGATGCTGCTGCCGATTGTCGAACCAACGGAAAGGGCCAGAAGCAAAATGAAAAGAAAGACGATCTGGACGTTCACTTGGCGCTCGACGGCGGTGCGCTTTATCGGAGCAGCACTGCAATTGCGGGTGAGCGAGGCCGTTGCGAGCGATAGTCATCTACTCACGTAGCGTTCCGCATGAGCTTCGTTTCGTGGCCGGTGAAGACGACGATGCCGTAGAGCCAGGGTGTGTTCCGAATTTGCGCGCCTCGCAGCAGGAGCTGGTCGGGTCCGAGAGGGATTTGCTTGGGCGTGCCCGCGGCCGTCATGAGGTCGATGGTACCTTCATAGGTGTAGAGCGAATTGTTCGGGTGCTCAGAACGGATAGAGCCACGCAGTGCGGTGACATGTTGAGGTGAAGTCCAGGGCGAGGTCTGTGGGGAGGATTGCTTGATCTTGAGATTGGTCTCGCTGGCAAGTATGTCAGCGAGGTTCGCATTCTATGTACAGCACACGCACCCGTCCAGATTGGAGGTCTCGATGTAGCACAAGCCTTCCGGTTCGCTAGAGCTAATGAGAAGCATGTCTGCCGGTATGAAGTCGTCGCTCTCCAGTCGCACGACATCGCCGACGCGTATATTCTTCCATTTCTTCTCAACGAAGGTATCCTGAGATGACAGAACTTTCGCTTTGCGTGCATTGAGCTCGGAGTCGGATTGGTGACGTTTCTGGAGGGCATAGTTGGGAAAAGCGCGGTGAACGGCAGTGAGACACGCACGAGATCTTCCTGGACTTCCTTGAAGGCGGAGGCGAGCAAGACGACGGAGAGGGGTGCAATGGTGGTATATTTGTTCGTGGGGGATACGCCGGGGATTTGTTGTATACATGCGGTGAAGAGGAAGAACAAGTTGGCATATTTGGAGAATTGCTCTGAGGGGAGGATCAGTACGAGGTTCGTCGTGTTTGTGCAGATCACGCACCAAGCAGGAATTTGGGAAGGAACGACACGAGATTGTATTTGCTGGTAGAGACGTAGTTGCTTGAGTACTCGTTGTTCGCGTCCGGGTTGTTGAGTGCAATAACGCGCTCGCCAGTAAGTTGTACTTCCTTCTCCCAAGGCCATTTCCACTTCTTCCGTGGTGATTTCTTGCTCGGCTGCGAACCTCCACGTGAGGTGCCATTGAAGGTCCCTGATCCCTCGAATGGTGCCTGTCCCCTGCTCGCTTGGTTGAACTCGTCGTCGTCGTCGAATGCCCAGCCTTGCGGGGTACCAGTCCCCGCCAACGAAGTTTGTGACGGACCGGTGCCTGCTGGGGGAGCGGCTGACCTGGCCAGCGGTAAGCCGCTCTCCTGCGACTGCATGGGCGCTGGCCGTCCAAATGCCGAGTCAGGCATGGGGGTGTCATCGTCGTCGTCGTCGAAGAACGGGTCCATGAGATCCTGTGAACGAGAGCTGTTGCCGCGCGGTGGGTACGATGGGTTCACTGCTTGCTGGTACTGGCTCGCGGCCGGGTTCGCGGTCGACACGAGCTTGAAGAAATCGTCGGCCATTCTCAACGACGTCGCCGGCGACAACGAGCACGATA
>JAMQCK010000334.1:0-27959 GCA_024196135.1 Pleurotus ostreatus/Saccharomyces cerevisiae fusant | reverse complement strand
ATCGCTGCGAACGATTGGAAGAAGAGCGCGAGAGGGGAGGAGGCGGCGGAGGCGGCGTACGTCTCAAGCTTACGCCTTGCTTGTATAGCCAGCTAACGGTTTGCAGGCTGATCCAGAGATCGTCGACCAGCTACGCTCGGATATGGAGGGCTTGATGGCCGAGCTAGAGGACTTGCAACGGCGCAACGACGAGTTGATGACCGCGAAGGACTCGGATCTTGGCGTCATTCGTGAGCTCGATAGTCAGCTCAAGGAGTACAAGCGCAAGTACGAACAGGCGAAGACAGAGCTGCGTAGTGTCAAGGGTATGTCAGCGTTCCTCGCAAATTATGCTGATGCTGATTCAACCTCTCAGCGACATCACAACTCTACTCGCAGGCCCCGAGGGTCGACAGATCAGCGGAGGAGCTACCCGTCACTGCCGATGGTGGTATCCTGGACATCCATATCACCGCTTTCCTCAGTTCTGTCGACAGCTTGCTCACCGCCGGTCGCTCAAATGCGCCGACACGCGTGCTCTCGCCTATGAAGGCCGTGGTCAACGCGGCTTCTGCAATAATCGAGGACAGCCGCGCTTTCGAGCGACGCAGCTCGCGGGAGCGTTCTGATGTCGACCCCGAAACGCTCAAGGCATTGTCCGAGCGCCTAGAGGCCACGCTCAGCAATCTCGTTGCCGCGGTCAAGACGCACGCGTCAAGTTCGGGCATGTCGCCAGTCAGCTTGCTAGACGCCGCTGCGAGCCATGTATCCGCTACGGTCACGGAGCTCGCGCGCACTGTGCTCATCCGGCGGGCGACGAAGCAGGAGCAGGAGCAGTTCGCTGCGGCGAGCCCGCCGACGCGAAATGCTTTCTCGCCGATGCTGCGCTCGGTGGAGGAACGGTCGATGCATAGCAGGGTTGGCAGCGCGGCCTCGTCTGGTGCGGGTGGACGTATGCGGGGGTTTGGTCGGGGAACGCCGTCGGGTAATTCGAGCTCGGAGCACACAAGCTCGCCACCACCTATCTTTGACCAACCGAATGGCGGTGGCAACATAGCGAGTGATGAATCTGCGACGGGGGCGGAAGATCCTTGGGCTGAGCTCAAGGCAAGTTAGCCATTTACTCTAGCTATCACACCTTACTAAATAATTTTGCTTCAGCCGTACCTTGAAGCTCAAACCGAATCCATCGTTTACGCAATCCAGAGCGTGCTCTCCGGCGTCCGAAGTCCAACACCCTCGCCGACCCTGAACGAGAACATCACGCAGATCATCACCATCGTGTCCAGCATCGTTGCCGTATGTAACGATAACCTGCCGCCCGCGTCCGCGGCGCAGGGGAAGGAGATCCTGCGCGAGCTCGGGGAGCACGCAAACAAGTTGAGCGAGGTGCAAGCGCTGCCGGAGGTGACAAAGGAGTCGAGGCAGATAATGGCCAAGTCGAGTTTCGCGGTCGCGAACGCGATGAAGGGGTTGATGAAGCTATAATAGTGACGGGGCAGGCCCTCGGCAACACCCTTACCTTCTCTTGTTTTCCATTGTTGCAGCAGCAGTTGTGATCTACTCGCGGCACGTTACATACCTTGTCTCTACGTCTCTCTCTCAATCGCTACTCTGGTCTAGTTTATCTTATTTTCCTACTGTCTTTGTACGGAGATGTCGCACATACTCATTTCGCGTTCGCAGTTTCGTCTGTAGGTAGGATATGGAATTTTACGACGCTTGTGATGATACCCTTATGCGCACATGCCATGTACATGAATTTTGGACACAATTTTGCCTGCGTTTGAAGCCCTCGCACGATCGAATGAGCGCTTCAATACCTTCCTTTTCCCTCACAATAGCAACCGGATCAGGGGCAGCGATCGACCGGTCTCCGGTAACGTCACTTGCTTCCGCCTCTCATCATCCCTTCGGGTGGTTCAATTGTGGCAATGGACTCCGACAACCGTCTCTCCTCCGAATCGCCAGATATGAAGGTTGACGACCTCTGGTTCGACGATGGCAATGTCATTGTCCAGGCGGAAGGGTCACGATTTCGAGTCCATCGCTCTATACTTGCCGCACGCTCTACCTTCTTCGCCGACCTCTTTTGTCTTCCGCAACCACCTTCTGTGTCTACCTCGGAAGACCTGCCTGTTGTTGAGCTACATGATAAAGCAAGCGAGGTTGCTTATTTTCTGCGCGCCATATTCGACTCAGGGTACGCCTAAGCTCTTCATTACCCTCCAATTCTGCTCTGACGGCCTTTTACCAGGTTCTTTGAGAGTCCGGTTGGCTCGAAGACCAAGCTACCTATACGCCAGATAGTCGCGGTCTTGCGCCTAGCCCACAAATATGACGTGCCGTACCTGCGTCGGCGCGCTCTTCTCCACGCGTCGACAATCTATCCACGCAGCTTCGAGGGCGCCAGAGCAACAGTGGGAATACCACCTTGCGTCCACTTTGCCCTCGCCGACGTTGCCATGGAGGTCGGTGCCCAGTGGTTACTCGTCGTCGCCCTCGAGTGCTGCACGCGCATGGGTCCCGAATGCATCCTCGACGGCCATATTAGCCCAAAGTACGACAACATGCACTTCCAGCTCTCAGACCTCGCACGGGAAAAGTGCCTGCGCGCTGTCCGAGACATGGATCAGCAGGCGAACCAGCGCATCGTCGACATGTTCTTGACGCCGGTTGCCACCTGCACCAGTCGCGCTGCGTGCATGATCAAGCGGAACTCAATTGCCATCGCACTACTGCGAAAACAACAAGCCATCTTCGTCCACCATATGCCCCAGGCTCGTTGGGACGACTTGGAACGGGTACTTTGCGACGACTGCTTCTTGCATGTCCAGCAGGCGGACTTGTCTTGGGGCTCTGCGTACTGGGCAGCTATGCCAGAGAGGTTCGGATTGCCACCGTGGTCGGAGCTTCACGCGCGTCGGAAGGAAGACCTTGGCTTGGACTCTTAGCAGCAGGAGCTCAGAGCCGTACATATGTAACCTTCGTTCAGGGTGTAGATTGGACCGAATACATGGCATAAATTACGAGTGTGAGAGTCCCTTGTCCATGTCAGTCGTAGATGAGCAATCAGACAGATGCAGCAGAAACAACGATAGCAAAGCGCAAAGCATGAATACGTTAGTGGAATCGTTGACGCTCGATGATGGACTTTTGCCTGGAGTCCCGAACGACACGCCTGTGGACAGCGTCAGTCACAAGCTTTCGGACAACAGCAGGACACCGACCAGTAGTGCTCCATCACTTCGCTCTGACCGAGCTTCCGCAAGAAGTTCTCGTCGTGGGTAATGATGATGAGCTGGAAGTTTGAGTGGTTCTTGCGCTCATTGATGATACTGAACAAACTTGGTCAGCCAAGCAGACATGCAGACCACGAGTGCACGTACTCTACCAAGCTCGAAGCGAGAGCATCGATGTTCTCAGTATCGAGGGCGTTGGTAGGCTCATCCAAGGCGAGGATACCGCAGTTCTGGCCGAAAGAATCTGAAAGTGCAAGGCGGATGATGATGGACGCCAGCATCTTCTGACCGGCGGAGCAGCGCCCACGCATGTCCATCTCAACTTGGTCCTTGGTCATGACAACCTAAGAGAGAGGACCATTAGGACGAGCAAGGGTGAGACGCCGGACGCCACGTACTCGGTAGTTGTAGGACCGCTTCGACGCCCCGCCCTCGACATCTGAGCGTATCTTGATACCGTCGATATCCGTACCCTGGTAGGTCTTGTTCCAGAGATGCCTCATCGTGTCGTTGACCTCCTCCATCTTCAGGCTGTGGTACTTCATGATGGCGCTAAGGTATGTCAGTTTGCTGTAAGACCGTAGGTCAGGATTCCACACACCTGTCCAAGGCTTTGGCGTATTTCTCAAGGTCATTGTTGGCCATATCTGACATCTTGACCCTGATCAACTGTTCCGTGTACTTCTTGTTGATGTCCTTGAAGTCACGAAGGTCATGCTCCCACGTCGACAGTTGTTCGCGACTGGACGTCAGCATACCGCCAATGTGCGAGTACTATATCAATCAGTCCTCATCCATGACACGACATCCGCCCAACTCACCTGCCCCTGCAACTCCGTCTCCTTCTCCTTGGCAGGCTTGTACTGGTCCTTGAACGCCCGCCGCGAGCGCGCGATCTCCTCCATATCCACCTTGTCGATCTCGCTCTGAATCTCGACAATCTCCTTCTGCATCTTCCGCACGCGGATGTTCTCGCGCAGGGAGGCCTGCGACGCGCCGCTCTCGTTGATCTCCTTGTCGATCTTCTCGATGACCCGGCGCTGCGCTTCGACGCGCTCGGAGAGTTCGATGATCTCCACCTTGCGCTGCTCGACGGCGTTGTGGCACTCGTCCAAGATACGCTGGCTCTTCTCTTTGACGTAGCTATGCTACTCGTTAGACGAATGGTGGACGAGATGTATGTGAGATCCATACCGTTCCACGGCCTTGTTGATGTTGTTCAGCTTGTCGCTGTCCAAGCTCAGCGCACGCGTGTGCTCGGAGGCCGTCTCAATGATGGCCCTCAGCTCAGCGCGAATGGTATCCCACTGCGCATTGAGCGCGTCAATGGGACCTTGCGCCTCGCGGATTCGCACGTCGATGTCCTGAGAAGCGGATTAGAGGTTGAAGATCACCCAAAGTATGTACCGTACTTTCTGGTCGACCGCGATCTCCTCTATGCGCTTCTTGGCCTCGGCGATGTTGGTCTCCAGCGTCTTCATCTTCTCCACCTTCGACGTGAGCTCCATGCGCCGCGTCTGCAAGGAATGCAGCTCCCTCTCGGTGGTAATGACGCTGTTGTTCATGCGGTTGCTGTCTGCGGTGAGGTGGTTCTTCTCGCGTTCGAGCAGGCGGCTACGTATGGTTCAGGAGAGCCCATGATGAAGGCAAGAGGAAGCTCACATCTGGTCCGTCATCTTCTCGATCTCCGCCTGCAGATCATCCGTCGACTTTGTTGAGCCAGTTGCGGAAAGGTCATGCTCAATCTCCTCAATCTCCTCCTTGAGGCGCTCGACATCTTTCTGCAGCCGAGTGATGTTCGCGGCCTGCAGCTTGAGCGCCTGCACCTCGTTCGCCTGCTTGCGCAGGAGGTCGATCTTGTCGGTGATCTACGCGCACTATCAGTTTCATTGCTGCCAATGCCATGACGTACGAAGAGCGCACCTCGTCGGCCTGCGCCGACAGCTCCGGCAGCGCGTCCTCCTGAGCCTTGATCTTGATCTCAAGCGCGGGCGTCTCCTCCTTCAGACGCTCCAGCTCCAGTTGTTGCGGTATCAAGCCCTCCAACTCGACCAACTCCTGCTCCCACTCCTCCATCTCATTCTTCGTCCCATCCAGTTTCTTAGGATCCGCGTTCCCAATGTGCTCGCGCATCTATCAACCGACCCCCGTCAGCCCCCTCCTCAACCTCACTCACACCCACCCCACTCACCGTCTTCTCGAACTCCCTTAACTCCCGGTCGTCCATCATCCGCACACACGCCGGGCACTTCTTGTGCTCTTCGCCGATCTGGAGCCATCGCTCGAGGAGAGTTTTGCCGCCTTTCAGGCCTTCGATTCGCCTGAGGGTAAGAAATCAGAACCAAGATGAAATTGCGCGGCATTGAAGGTGCCCACTTGCGACGGAATTCGATTTCCTCTTTTGCTTCAGCAATGGCCTTCTCGATGGTCGGGCGCTCGCCAAGGACCTTCTTGATATTCCTGTCGAGGACTGCAACGTCGAATTAGATATCTGCTAGTTAGGCACGGCAGGGGGAAAGTGCTTACCGCGTATGCGTTCCTTGTTCGTCTTGACCTCTTGTCGCATGGTCGTAATAGCCGTTTCCGAGTTCTGGACTGCACTGGCGGCGTTGGTCGCTTGCTTGTCCAGGGTCTCCTGCTCGGACTCGCGCTCGCTTGGAGGACAGTCAGCTTGCGATTGACGTTAGATGTTCAGAGGAACGCACATCCTAGCCTTGTCCAGATCCTTCTCCATTGTTTCGGCAACAGGATCCTTCTGCATAATCTTCCTGAACTTCACCCTGCTCGTCTCGATGCTGTCCCAACCGATTAGCCACACATCTCGCACACACAAACAAATCACCACCCACGTCGTCTGCACCTCCTTCGTCTTACTCTGCACCTCCGTCCTCTTCAGCTGCAGCTTCGCCCTAATCTCCGCCTGCGAGCTCAAAAACCGAAACTCCCGGCTCGCCTCATTCCTTTGATCATCCAACAACCGCGCCTCCCGCGCCTTCTCCTCGATCTGCTTGTCATATGCGGCGGTCTTTATCTGCTCGCGAAGCTTCTTCAGCTTTTCCGTCTTGTCCTCGATCTCGGAGTCAACAGAGGCGAGCTGGGCGGGGATATTCTGCATGTCGTCGAGCGTGGCTTCGTCGCGGGTGATGGAAGCTTGCTTTTCGGCGAGGGCGGTCTTCATGGTGGATTTCCGGGTTCGGAGGGAGTCGACCTTCTTCTCGAGCTCGAGGAGCTCCTTCTGGTGCTCGTCCTGCTTCGCTTGGAGGTTGCGCTACGGGACGTTAGATATCGCTTGGACGCCATACGGTATACACCCACCGTCTGGGCGTCGAGCTCCGCCTTGCTCTTGCTATACGCGTCGTCCAGTCGTGAGATGAACTCCACGACCTTCTCCGCCCCCAAGGGCGATACGTTGAAGCCAGAGATTCCGTGCTTGGCAGCAAGTTCGCGGATGATCTGCTCCCTGTCGCGGATGCGTTGTTCTTGGGCCTGAAAAGGGAATGAGAACATTGGTCCTCGGTAAACCGACTTCATACGGACCTCTTTCTCTGCACGCAGCTTCCCGAGCCTTGCGGTGTCGTGCATTTGCTCCTCCCGCATTGCCTTCAGCTCTTCCTCGAGATCCTCCTTTGCATTGATCTCTGTGAGACGGCGGCCCTTCTCCTTCTCGATATACTTCTCGTGATTCCGAAGCCGCTCCCTCAATTCCTCATCGGAGCCTATGCAAAGGTCAGACCAGCTGCTCGCAGACACGATGGGCCTTGATTTACCTTCCTCCTCCTTCATCTCCGCCTTCGCTTCCTCAATATCCTGCTTCAGCTGCTTCTTCCGGTTCTCGAGGTTCTGCACATTCATGTACGTCTCGCGGAAGGCATTTGCCTGCTCGTACAGTTTCTGGTTCGCATCCACCATTGCCTCGTACTCGACCTTAACTTGGTCGTACTCGGCCTCCTTTGCAACGATGGTTTGGCTCAGCTCGGATATGCGGGCCTTGAGCTTGTCGTATTGTGCCTTGTCGCGCGCGAGGCCCTCGAGCCGGACTTTCTCGGTCTTGAGCTCGGCGACGCGGTCTTTGCGGAGGTTCTTGATAGAGTCGAGGGCTTTTGTGTACCTGGAAGTGAGGGTGAGTATCATGAATGTTGGGAGGGCATGGGTGCGCACTTCGTCGCCTCGAAGATGTCGTCGAACTTCTTCTTGAGAGTTGACGGTTCTGAGAGGGGCCAGTAGGAGTCCTCTTGATGACAGAAGATGACATTCTCAAGGACCGACTTAGATACACCCAGAAGTTGGGGGATCTCGGTGTCCATCTCCGCACACTTCGTCGAGATGACCCCGCGCTGCCAGTCATGAATCAGCAAAGTGAACAAGACTACATGATCGCGCCACGCACCTTCTTTCCCTGCTGTGCTTCATCTGCTACCGCCAAAATACTCTCCAGGGTCTTCATGGTCATCCCCGTTGTCTTCTTCAGCGTTACACTGAGGTTGCGCACCGCGAGCATCCGCTGCCCGTTTGCCGCATGAAACCTCAGCTTCACCTGCGCCTTCACCTCCTTCTCGTTCGCCATCTTCGGGTCGTGCACAAACGCGCCGCCGCGCGTGTTCGGCGGCTGGTCGCCCGTAGTTGCGTACTTCAAGCACTCGATGATCGTGGTCTTGCCACTGCCATTGTGCCCGACGATGACCGTGACGGGGTTGAAGAACTCGATGACGGATATCTGTTTGTCGTCGAAGGAGCGAATGCCGCGGATGGCCAGCTTCTCGAGGGACGACATGATGGCAGAAGCCAAGTAAGCGCCCGGCTCCGGTGGCGGTAAGAGTCAAATTAGACGCGCCGTGGCACGCGCGCGCGTAGCGTCACAGCTCGTGATCACTGTGACTGCTATTGTTCAACTTTTGGAACCTTGGAGTTGCCACGAAATACAAGGAGCAAAGACGCGACCCTGGCTTACAAACGGGCGCAGTTTCGAAGGAGTGACATACATTGGTGCTACAATTGACTAGTTGGTACATAGCATGCTACAAACTAATTAGCTTCCACGAGAATAAATTATCGCACAGCGACCAGCCCACCACCATAGATAGCGGTACACACAGCCAGGAATAGTCGCAGCCTGTTATAAAGCTCTTCACAACTCAAGGAAGTTCGGCCTTGTCTCGCGAATCTGCTCGCTCTAGGTCGCTGTCCAGGTAAGAGGATGTCGAACGCTCGTGCAGTGCGATGCTGATGCCACCGCCGCGACCATGAGGGATGGAGGGGAGACCAGCGGATTCCTCGTATGTTGTCGTGGTAGTCGTAGTTACCGTGGGTGCGCCGCGCCTCGCTGAGAATTTATCGAGGCGAGAACTGCCGATGGTGCCGCTGCTGGGCTTCGACACGGTGTAACGCGTTGCCTGGTCTCTCCCGCCACCGACGCGCACAATGATAAGTGAGAAGACAATGCCCTATAGATCAGTGATAGTCAGCAGGATTGACCCGCCATCGAACGGACCAACGCACGATGATACTGGGCATCAGCTGCAAAAGCGTGTACATCCCTCCGCTATGCTCGGCCGCGAATATGATGAGGACGACCAGAGCGACAGAGTACAGAGCCGCGGACTCGATGATGATGACCACTGTGGTATTGAGCGTGCGCACGGCATCCGCGATTCCTGCGCGCGTTGTCCGGCGTTGAATGAAGACGATCTTCGACGCGATCATGACTGGACGAAGAGCGTCAGTCCGGTCATCAAAGAGCAAGGAATCGGAGCAGAGACGTACCTGTGCATACGATGTTCAGGATCATGGTGATTAAGTAGAAGTACTTGATGCGGTCGACGATCTGGCTCTTGATCAGGTCCGGCACGTCCCCCTGCGTGCACAGCAAATAGATGCCATAAATCCCAAAGCCTATGCGACGAAGAGGTAAGCTTCGAAGAAATACCTCAAGTCGTTGGCATGACTTACCAAAGTCGCCCAGAAATATCGCGACTGGGAACGATACCCACTGCCATTGTCGCTCGTAGACCATGTAACAACGGTACAGCTACGAGCGTATCAGTCTCTGGTGGACCTGAAATCTTTGAACAGCTACGTACCAGAAACAAGTCCGATATCCAGGTAATCACAACGTACAGGGCATTCTTCAGGCGGTCGATGTGGTCGAAAACGTGTTTTGCGAAGAAGATTTCTGCTGCGTTCGGCATGACCTCTGAATGAGGACCGGTGAAGGCATCCAAGTTACGCCAGGTCGATATGCACATGTGCTGTGAAGGACGAAGCCCTCGTTAGCCGTGGAGTGAATTGTTCGAAGGCGTCACTCACAATCGTAATGAGGGCGAAGAGAAGCAATGAAGTTGTGAGCAGGAAAACCGTCAACTTCCCCTCTACATGTCGCTGCCGGATGACCTCTAGGCAGCGGACGAAGAGGACGAAGTAGATCCCTGTAAGCATACTGTTAGCACTTCAAGTCCGTCTCACCCATCGATAACGACGCGCTACTCACCATATAACATCGTCTCAACCACCGTCCCGATGAGCTCTGCTCTCGAGTGCGTGAGGACCATGGTGGCGACGGGCGTGTGCAGTGCAGGGCGCTTGGTGTCCCTTCCACACGGCCCGGCGTATATATCCCATGACGACGTGCGAATCCACGAACCCGGCGGGGTCGCGCATCGCCCGGGGATCTCCCCACGCTATATGCGTCCGATGGCCCCCATCACCTCTGACAAGCGCACATGCGGCGGCTGATGTCCCTGGTGAGGCTGGTCCATGGCCGGCGAAGCGACTGAATGGGAAGGGCGTAGTCCCCACATAGAGTGGGCTGAACAAAGGGCAGGATGCGGGAGTCGCGCCCTCGCCGGAACTCGTGTTCGTGTATACGACCTTGATAGGCACGGTACGCGTGGGGAGAGGGTGGCGGAGCACTACCTGAGGCCCACAGCTGACCGCACAAGGCCGGTATGACGGGCGCCCATGTTTGGCCTCGGCGCCACAATCCGACTTGTCCGTCAAGGTTCTGCGCCAGGTTCGACGCTCAACCTACTCTTAGCCGTACATGCGAGACCCTTCCGAGCTCAGTCGATAGACCATATCTCTTCTGCAGGGAGAAGCGCAACATAGAGAACCGCGACGTGGGAGGCGCTTCACGACATCGATAGGCGCCTCTGGCGCCAGCAGATGGTGGTACATCATCTACCTACCTCCCATCTGACAGAAGTTTAGGCAGAGTCGAATTGGACTTCCAGGGTCCCATCTGACGCTTCTTCGACGATGCCATCGCCAGCCCATCGCTCTAGACAATGGCAATCAATCAGCGGAAGTTCGAGGTCAATGAAAGGCTCCCGGGATTCGGACGCACATGGCAGGGGCGAACGTCGTCGCAGAGGTCACCAGAACAAAGGGCAGGAGTCCAAGAGTATAGAGAGCATGGTTCAGGCCGTGAGCGGATGCGATAGTGGTGATTCGACGGGATCGAGAATATAGACGGTAGCTCGGACTCCGCGAGATGAGATGGCCTCGCATGTCATGGGAGGCCCATGAATCAGCCAAGGTTGAGCGTGAACTTGAGGCTGTTGATCGTCTGAAGATGATACTGATGCCCAGGCGAGGTTGTCCCTCTCGAACGAACCTTGCGCAGTTGTGAAACGAGGTTAGAGAGCTCCGACGTGGCGCTATTGAGGCATCAGCTATGTCGATTGATCGCCATGAACTCGATGCTTCACCTCGCGTCCAGTAGACTCTACGCACCTGCTCTCATAACATCAAGACCCCACTGTGTATGGGTGGGGAGCGTTGATTCCTGCCGATTCATAGCGACATCGAGATCATGTAACGTGTCGTGCGGTGCAATGTCATTGGAATAAGCAACTGCAATAGGCATCAACGCCTTGACTACCGACGCAAAGCACCTCTAGAGATCCAAGATTCCTGTCTTCCAGGCCAGTGAAGAAACAGCCGTAGCTGCCAGAAAAGATAGACGAGAACGAGGAAGATGTTGTCGTTTGGATGTACTCGTGATCTTCCTGCAGGACGTAGAGCATGGGTCCATTGGTGATGCGCGAATATTGAAGGTGAGATTGATCGACTTCCGCGGCAGCAAACGTCGAAAGTTCTTGTGGCCACCGCCGAGGCAGGGTTCCATACGGTTCATCCACCGCTGCACCGAGCTGCGTCAGGGCCATAATAAAAACCCACCAGGTGGAGGCGGGGAAGTGCCTGAGGTTTTTATAGTGCCACCTTGCGTGCACGCCAGCCAAGTTTCCAATCCAAGATATTTGAGCGATGCCTTTCCTGACCAGGCAGTCCTAGCCTTGCATGACGGTGTCGACAAGGGGCATTACACTAGACTTGGCGCCTCTAGTACACCTGCTAACGTGGGAGGATCGCAGTAGGCTGGAGCAGACACGGGTGGGTCCTGCAATTGAGTCGTTTCCTCATTTCCTACTCGGTGTTTGCCCAGGAGGCGCCAAAAGAAGAGTCGAGAAGTAGACCGAGGTCGAGAGATATTCAAGGGAGATACTGCTTGTTGAGCGTAGAGAGGCTGAAAGACGTAGACGATGGAGGCGACAAAGGCAGAGTGGAAGTTGAAACCAAGTTCCGAGCCGCATGTGACTCAGTCGCAGCCGTCGATGGCGCCATCGCTGGACATTGAGCACGATGGCGAGGGACACATGTCCCGATTGCTCATCACCGCTCTAGATGCCGCGGCGGCGCTCTCACCAACATAAACGTCCGCAATGCCAGTAGCACACGGACCCCAAGCTCGCGGAGAACCTTCAGAGATGTCGCCCTTGCTCAGCGACTCATCCAGCAGCAGTGGCGCGGCGTCGGACGCTCCGCGCGAAGCGCCGCCTACGGGGAGGCTGCACCGCGGCCTCAGCGCGCGCCAGGTGCAGATGATCGCCATCTCGGGGACGATTGGGACAGGTCTTTTCCTAGGTGCGTGTTGAGCCCGTTTGCCCCATGCTCCCCCACTTACGCAGCGTTCCCCAGGTACTGGAAAGTCCCTCGCAGAGGGCGGACCTGCCTCTATCCTCATTGCCTATGCCATCGTTGGCTTCATCATCTATGTCACCCTCCTGCTGCTGGGTGAAATGGCGACGCAGTACCCCGTCGCCGGCTCCTTCACTGCGTATGCGACACGCTTCTTCTCCCCCTCATACGGTTTCGCCCTCTCATGGAATTACTGGTTCAATGACGCGGTCAGCATGGCGGGAGATCTCACCGCTGCACAGCTCGTCTTGCAATTCTGGGGCGTCGAGCGTGCATGGATTGCTAGTCTGGTCTTCTGGGTATTCCTCGTCACCACGAACTCAATCAATGTCAAAGCTTACGGCGAGCTAGGTGCGTGCCAGAGTAGCCACTTCTCCTCGGTGACTGACCATTGCAATAGAGTACTGGCTGTCGCTCCTCAAAGTACTCACCATCATCGTCTTCATCATCCTTGGTATCCTCGTGAACGTCGGCGTCAATACAGACCACCATTACATCGGCGGTCACAATTGGCACATCCCCGGAGCCCCCTTCGTTGGTGGTTTTGGAGGCTTCGCAAAAGTCTTCGTTACTGCAAGCTTTGCATATGGCGGGACTGAGTCCCTTGGTATCACCGCAGGAGAGACGAAGAACCCCTCCAAGAACATGCCGAGGGTGGTTAAGTTCGTCTTCTGGAGGTACGCTATCCTATTCGCGCAGCCTTCATCACAGCCTGATCGAGCTATCATCAGAATTATGTTGTTCTACATCCTCAGTATCCTCTTGATCGGGTTGAATGGTACGTCTCGAAGTTGTTCAGCCAAGACATGCCGCCAATAACAATCTTAGTCCCTTGGAATTATCCGAATTTGTCCAACCGGGAGGCAGCAACGTCACCCTTCACCATCGTCTTCAAGCAGGCAGGATCTCGTCAGTGATGATTCTACACGGTGCATGGACCCCTCTCATACCCCTTAGACGCTGCCGCGTCATTCATCAACGCTGTCATCCTCACATCCGTACTCTCTGCGGGCAACCATGCGCTCTTCGCTGGCACGCGTGTTTTGTATGGTGCGTTGTCCTTCAGACCGTGCCCCAGAATTTATCGTTAATCGAAATCAGGTCTCGCGACTGTCGAACCTCGCCAAGCGCCTCGATTCTTGGGATGGACGACCCGCCAGGGTGTCCCGCTTCCCGCGCTCTTGCTCACGAGCAGTATCAGCGCGTTGTGCTTCGGCAGTAGCTTCGTCGGAAGCGGTGAGTTGTGGGGATGGATACAGAATATCATCGGAGTGTCGAACCAGGTGCGCGGCCTTGCTTTTTCGACTGAAGTTATAGATGCTAAAGCTCGCGAACGTAGCTCGCTTGGTTGTCCATCGGTCTCGCGTCCTGGCGCTTCCGTAAAGCATGGCAGAAGCAGGGCCGCAAACTGGAAGAGCTCAAGTTCCACCCCGCATGGACGCGGCATTGGGGACACTACTTCGTGATCATTGCAGTGGCGTTCCTCATCATCGGTGAGTATAACTTCAGACTGCAACTTCGCCTGCTCGCTGAACACTTGTCGCTAGTGCAAGGCTGGTCGTCCGTTATCCCACATTTCAGCACGGTCGACTTCTTCTCCATGTACCTCGAGATCTTCGTCATGATTGGCATGTTCATCCTGTACATGCTCATCCGCCGACCGGATCCTTTGGACCCGGCACGATTAGGTGCAGACATTGCCGAGGGAGAGTGTACGTGCCCTCCATACTGTCTCCAAAAAACAAGGTCTGACCTCTTGATCAGCTCGCCCTCGCCACCGCATATGGTACTCCGATCTCGTCGACACGAAGACTGTCGACCTTCAGCGCGATCAGTACGACGAAGAGGAGGAGGAGAGGACCGCCGACGAGAAGCGAGACCGACGGTTAGAGTCAGGTCGGTTGAGGTATTTTTGGAAGGTCTGGTATTGGGTGGTCTGATTGGGACATATTTATTCCGGAAGCTTGTTTGTTTAGCTCAATACGATACCTATGTGAAGCATATTCTGTCCGCTCAATCGCTCAAGAAGACGTTGACCAGAATGTAGGAAAGGGCTACGCTTGATGCAAGCTTTCCATCTCGTCCGCATGTCAGTCTTTACTCGGAGGACCCGCCTCTCCATGATTGCCACGAGGATGCTATCTACATGGTACAAATGAGATCTCAACCAAGAAACATGGGCAAATCAAGCGTGGAGCCTATGTAACGTTCATACAGGAGCCATCCCCGACGCAAGTTGTGGTTCAAGTCGATCAACAACCAAGAAGCAACCCGCTTCACCCTCTGCTGCTATAGCGTGACTTCGACTTCGTCGTCCGCACCGTCGACGCCGGCGTAGGCGGCAGCGGTACCCCAGCAGCCGTCATCCCAGATGGTGGCAGAGGCACACCCGCAGCGGTTACGCCAGAGGGCGGCAACGGTACCCCAGCCGCAGTCATCCCCGAACCCGGCAACGGCACCCCCGCCGCCCTTCGTACCGTACTCGCCACCGACGGTGCTCGGGAGGGCGTGCCCCTGCGCGAGCCCGAGACCGATGGCGTACCCTTGCGCGAGCCGTTGAGCGGGCGAGCCTTCTGGGGCGGCGTGGTGAGCGTGCCGTCGTCGCTCTCCATGCCCGAGTCGATCGCCTCGTCGTCGAGGGGCGGCGGGATAACCGCGGGGCCTTCTGCGTAGCCGGGCGCTTCTCCATACGCGGGGCCATCGATGTAGGACGGCCCTTCGTTGCCGTACGGCCCGTCGGCGTAGATTCGTGGCTGGCCGGGCTGGGGCATCGACATTGGTGTGGGGATCCCGCCTGCCATGGGCGAGGGTACGCCGCGGGGTGAGTGCGGTGGCATCGAGCGCGGGGTCGGCATGGGGTTCGAGCCGGGTAGGGGCGATGCCTTGGCGGCGGGGGTGAAGCCTGCAGGGACGAAGCCAGGCGGAAGCTCGTCGATTTCCGCTGCAATCGTCTCCATCTCCGGCGGCGGGACTACGAGCGGTGGTTGCTCCGCGTCAGTTGGTGTGAGCATGTCCTCCTGCCCGACGTCGCCGCCATCCTCTTGCGACGTTTCCGAGCGAGACTGCAGATTAGAGGTGAGCGAACGAATTGAAATCAGCAATTATGCGCTTACCGGTGGCTGTATCGTGATATCTGGTACACTCGTCCCACTCGTCGCAGATTGCGACAAGGCAGGTCGTCTGGGCGGCGGCCGTGACGACTCGCTGCTCGAGGTGGAAGGACGCCTGTATATCGCTGACCTTGGGCGCGAGGGAGTATACGCCGGCGTCGACCTCCCAGGCCCCATATCCGTCGGGCCCGGTGTCGGATTGGGACTCGGACCCGCACTGCGCACCTCTGCAATCGCGCTCATGGGCGTCGACATGACATTCTGATCAGGCTCTTTGACCATATCCAGATGAGAAAGCGTCGTCGATAGCGACTCCGGGCTTGACTGGCGGTAGGAGTAATGATGGCGGCGCCTGCGACGCTCAGGTCCAGGCGTCTGCTGTCCCTCTGCAGGTGGAAGCGGGGGTTCGGCCATGGCCTGCGGTGTTTGCTGCTGGTGGAATTCATGTGGCGGCGGGAGGCTGATACCACCGTCTTCAGACATCATGGGGATGAAGTTGTCGGGCGGAGGTACGTGCGATGGTCCAGGAGACATGAAGCCAGGGATGCCAGTGAGTGCGGACGGCGCAGTCGATGGCGGGCGCGGAGGCGGGGCGGGGGTCGGCTCAGGCACTGGGGGTTCGGGGACGGGTTCCATGGGTTGGGGAGGTGTGGGGACGGCGTCCTCGCTCTCGGCATCAGACGAGCGCCGGCGCTCGTTCATGCCCTCTCTGGTAGCGCGGGCGTAATCGCGCCGCGAGGCGATGCTCTCCTCATCATCATAGAGGTCCTCTGTGGTTGTCGTGGCGGGAACTGACGAGATGTAGCGCCGGCCGTACGAGAACTCTCGCCCGCGCTGCAGGCCTTCGAGGATACCGATACGGCGACCTTCTTCTCTGGCGACCTCGATGAGGCGCTCTTCGTTCAGGCGCCGTGCGGTAGATCGAGCGCGCGCGGCCTCTTCCTCGGCTCGGACCCGCTGGGCGTCTACGGCGTTGACGGTCTCCTGTGCGCGCTTGATCTCGAATGCGGCTTTCTCCAATTGTATCTGGTACAGTCTGCGTTGGGTCAGCTAAGTAAGGTTACGGAAAGTATAGCAACGCACGATAGCTCCCTCTTCGCCTTTTCCGCATCTCGTATCGCAGCGAGCTTCTCGTCGTTCACCGTGCGCAAGCGCGTCAGCACCTCGACAATATCACGTTCAGCATTGTCCGCGCGTCGCTTCTCGGCGTGGCACTGCTCCGTCATCTGCCGCAGCAGTCGTTCCATGTCCTTCACGTTCTCGCGCTCATGCAGGACGATCATGCGCGCCGCAATCTCGCGACTCGACCTGTCTTTGTGGCTCCGGCGCGACGTCTTGCTGCTCTCGCGCGTTGAGCCATCGGAGGACCTCGTGCGGTTGGACTCGCTCATGGAGGCGGTTGAAGGGGAGTCGGGCGCAGTGTATTCGCTCTGCATTCGTGGGGAGGTCCCGGGATCCATTGTACGTCAATGAAGTGCTGGTTGTCGGTCAATAGAGCGGTGTAGAAGTGGTTCTTAGCATGAACGTGCTCCTGAGCACGGAAAGAAGATAACTTGGTATAAGAGCAATGAGGATTCGTGAGTCGGGGTCGTCGCAGTCGTCAAAAGTGCAGTGTAAGGTTTCGCTGGCCGAGACGGACGTGGTCAATGACAAGCGCGTAGGAATCAAGTGATCGTATTTTGATGGCGCGTGGCAAGTCAGCGAGTTCGGCCCGTCCCGCCGATCACCTACCAATGTCGATTTGATCTGCTGCGCCGTTCTTCGACCTCTGCTGTTTCTTTGTTCCTTGCTGGCTTTCGACTCGTTTATCTGGTACCTTCAGGCGCCAAGCGTGCAGCGCCTCCTCCCTTCTGCACCCGTATATGGCCTCCGGACTTCCGCGTTCCTGACATGGACAGCTGATCCGATCCGGGAATGTTTGCGCGCCGAGCGGGACCTAGCAGACAACGCGCGCGCTTTAACGCCATAAGAAACGTGCCGTCAACGCCTCAAACTCATCTTGCTTCGAACTCTCGGGAGGCTTTTCATCTTGTCTCCAACCGCCATCATTGCCATCCACTCCGACGATGGACTCCCTCACGACCGTGCTCACGATCAGCCCCATCCTCCTCGCCGCGCTTCCCGGCGCCTACGCGAAGGGTGGCGGCGGACACGGATCGTCGCACAGCAGTGGCCACACCGACACCAGCGGTGGCACTGGAAGTGGCGGGACGGACTCCTCCAGTGGAGACACCTCTAGCAGTGGAAGCGGCTCGAGCTCGGACTCCGATGGCGGCTCGTCAGGCTCAAACTCGGGCTCAAGCCCCAACAATGGCGCATCGGGCTCGAACTCCAACTCGAACAGTAACGGACGTCCTTACTCTGGCGGCAACAACCACAGTAGCTCCTCTCTCTGCGTCATGACCAGCACAATTGACGTCTCCGCCTCCACGACCTCTTATGCCACATATACGACCGCTTGCTCTGTCTCAAGCAACAACCAAACGCACGCGAACAAGCACAAACTGTCCGGTGGTGCGATCGCAGGGATTGTTATCGGTTGTGCGTTGCTTTCCCCTCGATTTGTGGTAACCGGCTGATTCCTCTGCAGCTATAGCCGGGACTGCCATCCTCGCGTTCATTCTGTGGCTCCTGTGCAGGAGAAGATGGAACACCAGGCGATACAACGATCGCGAGACCACCATCCCGGCTCCGGAGGGCAGCAAGCTTATGAGCCCCAAGGCTTATGAAGCGCTCGGGGAGGGGACGTCTGAGAAGCATATGTGGACGCAGAAGAAATGAGCGCCACATATCGATCTCTCCTGTATCGGTTTCCCTAGGGTACGTGCAAGCCCTGCCATACGGCGTCGACTCGTTCGCTCACATCTCCCCAGTTTTCTTCTGTCCTTTAGAGCGTCGATAGACATTGTTGTCCTCTCCCTTGGTCCGCATCGTTAATTTATTGGGTGGCAAGCATAAATTATTGTCGGTGGCACATCGCTGCTGTACACAGTACAGTCTCAGTCCGCAAATCCGAAAGGATAAATAAGTACAGTACGTCGCTCGTACAGATCCAGGGCCAGGTCAGTCCGTCATTCCTCCTGTCTCTCCTATCTGTCCAAGGCGCCCGGTAAGTATTAGCGCTCCGGTGATAACTGGGAGCGCTCTGGTGATTACAACTGTGTCCTTGGCACAGCATATATGTAGGTAGGTAAGTAGGGGGTGAATCCGCTTCGCGCCATGCTCTTGGGCTGGCGCGAGCAATACATGTTATTGGTGACATGGGTATCGATTTAGCACGCTGCAGGGCTGAAGCGCGTCTCGGCTTCAGCAAACTGCGCGTCGTAGCAAGTCTGCGTACGGCCCGCGCGGCGCTCGACAGAACTGGCTGGGTTCGTCGGGCAAGGGCTCGGCACGCTGTGCGGTTGCGAGGGCCTGCCGTCGGGCGGCGGGGGAGGGTGGTGGCGCGGGGGTGGCAGAAGTGGCGTTTGCAGGGGGTTTCGTCGCCTTTGAAGACGTCGTTGCGGATGTCCTTATCATCACGACTGGCGGCGTCTTCATCTCGGTCGAAGGCGGAGGCTGGCGCGTGAACCCACTGGCGTACGCCGGCTTGACGGCGCCAATGAAGGGCGACGGTGGCGATGACGGCTTCGCAGGCGTCTTCGCTGGTGCTGAAGGCGCCGTAGAGGCGGACTTCGCGATAGATAGCGGGGAGGATGCGGCAGTCTTCGGCGTCGACACGGCAGGTATGGTCGCAGAGGGCGCTACCGACTCCACAAATGGCGCGCGTTTGGCGTCAACCGTGGGCGTAGTGCTCGCAGTTGCGGCCAGGCTACTCGTAGTCGCGGGCGAGCCACTCATAGAAGCAAGTGTAGCGCCCTTAGCAGCGGCCGAGCTACTCGCAGCTGCGGGAAGGCTGCTGCTAGCGTGGCCGTGCTCATGATGCACCAGCTGACTTTCGAGGCGCGCGTTCGTGCGCCGCAGTTCTTCGCATTCTTTGCGGACCTGGGTGAGGCCGTCGCTCTGTGTATAGCATTAGTTTGGGGTCCGAGCATGTTTGGTGAAGGTTGGTAGAGTGAGTATAGGGAGGTATGTAGAACGGCCGAGGGTTAAAGGAGTGGAATCAGGGGGGACAGGGGAAAATAGGGTTAGGAGAATGCTTTCGGGGTGGCGTGGAGGAAGCGGGCAGGAGGAGGATAGCCGAGAGAGGAGGGACTTCCGGGCAGGAATGCCCGAATTGGAGGGTACTCGAACGCGGTGGAAAGTGGTATTGGGGGGATTGTGGGAGGAAATGAGGGCACGGGGAGGGGGTTGTATGAGTGCAACAACACGCACCGAAGTCTGCACTGCCTGGAGAATCTGCTGGAGCATGGTTTCAACAGAAGGTGAGGATGGGGGTTGTGTTTGCTTGTTCTCCATGATTGGAGGACTGCGAGGAGATATAACTTAGAGGTATGGGTAGTTGCTACTGCTCAAGTGAGAGTCTCTAGCAAACCAGTTAGCGCCCCATAAGTGGCAGGAGGGCATGTACACCGACGCGACTCACCTGCGCCACTCAATGATGCTTCGCAGCAGGAAGGGGAAGGTGAAGCGATAGTGATAGTACAACGTCAACGACCGCCGGCCGCGCAGGCTTGCATATATATGCCCCGCGCAAGCCCCGCCGGGGCTAGACTATTTCCTGCATTCGTAGCACGGACACGGCGGACCAGCATCGGACATTTGACCGTGCTTGCGCAGCCACAAACGCCGGCCCGTGACCGCCTGGGCACCGCGCCCCTATATTCGCGAACGGCGAGCAGAGGGAAGGCGATGTGCGTCGCTAGGCGCGGGGGATGCGCAGCTGGGAGGGCAGGCGGGTGTGGGGCTGGGTGCGCCGGGGAGGGTCATGAGCTCGGCGCGGGCGCGTTTCCTGTGACAAGTCGCGGGTGCCTACCAATGGGCTCACCCACGCTCAATGTATGGTGGACCCGAGGCTATCATCGAAGTCCGGTCGTCGCACGGTGGGGTAGTGTACGGCAGCATAACGAATAGCGGGTGTCTATGATACAATACGGGGCAATACTTAGGATGCGTGCGGTCAGTCGAGCAAGGTGTCCGTGAATATAGTGTCGGGCAGGCTTCATGATGGATGCTGTCTTCAGCAGCCGAAGGGCTACTTGTCCCCCTCCTCTTCCTCGTCACTGTCGACGAACTCCAGCTTCTGGTAGCGCCGTGCCTTCTTGTTGGGGTTCGCGAGCGACGCGCCCTTGAGCTTGGGAGGTGGTTTGACGACTTCTATCACTGAGTTAGCACGATTGCTACTCACAATGGGTATCACTCCGACTTACCAGTAGCCTGCGAGTCTGAATGCAGCCCAAACGAGCTATGCTGCCTCAAGATCTCCGCGGGACCTCGATATCCGCGAGGCCTGGGAGGGTATTGTTCCGATTCAGCTTCAGCCTCCGTCTTCCTCTTCTTATCCGACGATTGTGGCGCTATATACCATGTTAGCCATCGTCGAACGAGGATGCCAGTCAGCCTACCGGGGGCCGTGTCTGCTGCAGTGGCCAGCAATCGGCACTGACGCGACTGGGCATTCTGCGCGACCTGTCATGAAAAGAGCGTCAGCCGGGGTGGCGCGCGCCGCAAAAGCTAGCTCTCTTTACCTTCAATAATAACCGGGTCGCGTACGCCGCCGAGTCGGTGGCAGATAGCTCTATAAGAGATATATGCAAGGGCTTCTTCGCACTTGGCCCGAGGGTGAGCTACGCGGTCACATGAGCACGTCGCACGGAGCAAACACGAACGAGCGAACTCACGTTGATATCGGCATTGGGCTTCGGATTCCACTCGCCTATGCAGATGTCGCCTTTGATGATGGTGTCGAGCAGTTTGCCAGAAAACGTGTGTAGCATCTTCTCCGATGCTTTCGTGCCCTGAAGTGGCCATCTCAGCGGGAGGAAGTGGCCCAATGCAGCACCGTAACCTACCACAATCCTCCGAACATCGGGCTCCTGCCACTGACCCTTCCAACAGCGTCCTTGTCGGTCCTCATGAGATACATGGACCTCCCATGCGTCTTTCGTTACAGTGCTCGTAAGGACAAATTTATCGGAACCTTGGTGTATAACCTGGAAATGAAGTTAACGTTGGACGAACCGTACACAATGATACCGGGATATGGGCGCTGATGGACCACAGGCCAAAGTAGAGTTTCATACCTGTATGATGTCGTCAAGACAAGAGAAGGTCGAGAACAGGTCTATCTTGGACGAGGAGGCCATGGCAGGCGTAGTGAGCGTTGAAGACAGGTCCAAAAGTCACAGCAAGTCACACCCAATGGCACTCACGTGGCGCTTTGATGACCGGCTCCGCTCTCGGCAAGCTCCGATGTGCCTTGCCTTTGTCCATCTCCAAGTTCAACTTGACGCGCGCCGCCGAGGCCCCAAATAGACGGCGCCTTTCCGCTGGTAATCCTTCTGATAAACTCGCGCTACTACAAGGACCGCAAGCGAGATTGACAATTGAATACACTGGCCGCGGTGGTATTGGTTGGATACATTAAGGTTGTGAGCTCACTGACCAGACACGAACTCAAATTCAAGATTGTCTTCACGGAAAGTGTTCGACCGTGCCCTTCAGTATATTCATCTCACCCTCTGCATCGAAACCGCAGGACACAGCTCATTGACGCCGTCCGACCGAATCGTGCGCTCTCATCCATGGCATTACTGCATCTGACTCGGGAGCAGTGTACTTAACCTCAGTCCACGACTCCTCGTCCTCAAACATTCCAAGATGCCTTGCACTGAAGTCTCCGTATTATCTCTCGTCGACGGCAGCGACCTTCGCGATCCTAACAATCGCACTGCCGTCGCCCTAAAGGAGTGCTTTGACGTCGTCGATAAGCAGGACGGCTTCCAGCAGTATCATTTGGGACAGGCTGTCGAGGATCCAAGCCTGCTCGTAGGCTTCATAGGTGAGCCACCATTTTCGTCATCCCACTCATGCACAGATGAACCTATCTCCATCCAGACTGGGACTCAGTCGACAATCACCTAGCCTGGAAGGAGCACGCCGACTACCCTGGCGTCGCTGAACGCATCTCGCCGACCTTTCCTGGTCCCGGGCGCATCTTCCACGTCGGCTTCCACCCGCACGACGAATTCCTCAAAGCTATACACGCACCCGTCACCGAATTTGCCGTCCTCTACTTCGAAGGTGGTCCGCCTGAGGACTACCTCGAGACCCTCGCGTCCCTCCGTCCGCTCACGGAAAAGCTGGAGGGAATGGTCGCGTCAGCGGCTGGGATCACCTACGAGGAGCTTGAGTACGAGGGGGTGAAGGGGAAGGCGGTGGTACTGGTAGCAGGGTGGGAGTCGGTAGAGGCGCATGCGGCGTTCAAGGAGACGGCGGCGTACAAGGAGAATGCGGGAGTGTTGAGGAGCTCCGCGAAGAAGAGCGAGGTGTACCATGTTGATTTTGTGAACTGAAGGAGGTGAGCAAACCCGAGACGAACTTGCATCGGTTTTCTGAAGTTGTCCTTCAAAAGACGATGGCCTTTGGTCCCGGTGACCCACGCAACTACTCTACCTGTCGCGGGTGCAGTCTGTACGGCATAATGTGCGCGTGTATACCCGGATCTACGAGAACAATGCTCTGCTTTGTAAAACCCTTGAGGCTGTATTGGGCCGTCTAACTAGAGATAAAGACTGCAAAGGACTGTCGATTACCGGCCGAGGATCTACCAACTGTTGCGCCTTCCAAGCTTCAGCGTTTGGATATCGTCTGGCATTGTTACCTGCCTTGCGTCCTTGGAATCATCCCCAGACTTGACATGAAGTGACCGGGTTCCCCAGCGGACGCAGATTGCAGTTAGACTTTGTAGGTCCGGTAAACAGTGCCCCGCGCGGTCCGGCATACCGGGAATGCGGGGCAGGTGGCGACTAATAAGACGAATTCCGCCGCCTTTCTCTTGCCGGTGCCCTCCCCAAAAATCGGAGCGACGAGATTGGCGTCCCCGCAGAGCGCGCACCTGCTGCTCTGATGGACATTCGAATCACAGGCTTCAAAAATTCGTCTTGAGCACCGGGGTCTGCATTCGCGAGCTGAACGGATTCTGAAGACATTCGGGTTATCACATGGAAGACTTGGTCGGCTGACCTTGGGCCGACCCGTGATTGGGGAAGGGCAAGATATAAATTCGGTCAACCGGATTCGGCGGCTCGTCACCTCGTCCTTCCCCTCATCATCACTATGGCCCAGGTTATTGTCGTCGGTGGCGGTCTCGCCGGTCTCTCTGCTGCTCACACGCTTTTGGAGCGCGGCGCCAATGTGCTGCTGCTCGACAAGCAGGGGTACGTGGCCGAGCAAGACACCCTGGGGCGCCTTGCTGACTTCCCCTAGCTTTATGGGAGGCAACTCCACTAAGGCTACCTCTGGTATCAACGGCGCCGGCACGCAGTCGCAGCAGGACCTGGGCATCCCTGACAGCGCAAAGCTCTTCTTCGAGGACACGAAGAAATCCGTGCGTGCCCCAGTTCCCTATCGTGGGATGAAATGCTGACCCTATTTGTAGGCTCGCGAGCTCGCTCGTGATGATCTCATCCGCGTTCTGACCGGTCGGTCAGGCGATGCTGTCAACTGGCTCCAGAACAAGTTCGGTCTTGATCTGTCGAAGGTTGCACGGCTAGGTGGTCACTCGCAGCCACGCACGCATCGCGGTGGCGCGCAGTTCCCCGGAATGGTGCGTCCTCTATACCTCTGCACACACATCACATACTAACTATGACTTCAGGTCATCACCTACGCTCAGATGGAGCGCTTGGAGGACCTCTCCGTGTCCAACCCGGAGCGCGTCAAGATCATCAAGAAGGCGCGCGTCGCTAAGCTCATCAAGGAGGGCGACTCAGTCGTCGGTGTCGAGTACGTCCACAACGGCAAGACTGAGTCGGCATACGGCCCCGTCATCTTGGCGACTGGTGGCTACGCTGCCGACTTCACGGAGAGCTCCCTTCTCAAGAAGTACCGCCCTGAGTACTACAACCTCCCTACCACCAACGGCGACCACTGCACCGGTGACGGCCACAAGCTCGCGATGCAGGTCGGCGCGCACGGTATCGATTTGGAGAAGGTTCAGGTTCACCCCACCGGTTTGGTCGACCCCAAGGACCCGGAGGCTAAGGTCAAGTTCCTGGCTGCTGAGGCTCTCCGTGGTGTCGGCGGTCTGCTGCTCGACAAGGAGGGTCAGCGCTTCGTCGACGAGCTGCAGCACCGTGACTTTGTCACTGGCAAGATGTGGGAGAACGGCAAGGTCTGTTTCTATTTGCTTCCTTGTGGATCAGCCTCTCATCGTCGACCAGTTCCCCATTCGTCTTGTGCTTAACGGGAAGGCGTCGAAAGAGATCGAATGGCACTGCAAGCATTACGTTGGCCGTGGCTTGATGAAGCGCTGCAACAACGGTGATGAGTTGGCGAAGGAGTTCGGCCTTCCGCCAGCCACCCTTAAGAAGACCTTCGAGGAGTACAACAAGGCCGTCCGGTCACAGAAGGACCCCTTCGGCAAGAAGGTGAGCTTGACATGTATTCATCAAGTCGAGTCTAGGTCTAACGGTCTACAAGTTCTTCTCTGGCGAGTGGTCATACGACGACATCTTCCACGTCGCGATCATGACCCCCGTCCTCCATTACACCATGGGTGGTCTCGAGATCGACCCCGAGTCGCGCGTCATCGACGGCAGCGGCAAGCCCATCCCGGGTCTCTTCGCCGCTGGTGAGGTTGCTGGTGGTGTCCACGGCGCCAATCGTCTTGGTGGCTCGTCACTGCTTGGCTGTGTCGTCTTCGGTCGCGTCTCTGGCGATTCTGCCGCCGCATACTTGCTCCAGGCATCCGGCGAGGCCCTCAAGAAGGCTGGCGGTCGTCTCGGCGCCGTTGCGGGCCACATCTCCGGCGCACCAACGCAGTCGCCGGCGAAGGAGGAGCCGAAGGGCAGCGACGCGAAGGCGGGCGTGAAGACCTTCGACCTCGCCGAGGTCGCGAAGCACAACACGAAGGACGACGTCTGGGTCGTCGTCAACGACCAGGTGCTCGACGTCACCTCCTTCCTGCCGGACCACCCGGGAGGGGAGAAGGCGATCCTGCTCTACGCGGGCCGCGACGCGACGGAGGAGTTCAACATGTTGCACGACCCGAAGGTGATCCCGAGATATGCGCCGGACTCGGTGATTGGCACGTTGAAGAAGTAAACGCACGCACGATCTCGCACACAGTTTCCTTTGTGTACCCACTTTGCTGTATCATGAGTTACGACGCTTTGCATATTTTTATTGCATTGGATTACGCGCAGTCCGTCTGAGACCACGAATGAATGGAGATCCAAGTGAACTTCCTCGCCTCTCCCGTAGAGAACGAACTTGCGTACGTTTCTGAATGGACTGACCTGCCGGCGTTCTGTGCGAGCGAGCCCAAGCTCTAGGACTTGGCTTCGGTCTCGGGAGTGTAGAGTTCCGATTCAATATGCTTCAATAGTGAAGAGAGCGTCTAAGCAGATACAAAGCATAATTAGGAGAGATACACCCGAGTAGAAATGGAATGCGCGTGCGGGAAGAGAAAGCAGTTAGATGCTGTTCATGACGACGAGCGATAGTTGGTGACTCGGAAGGGAATTGGAAGTGGTCATTAGGAATCGTAGAAGAACGTTAGCGACCAATGAAGCACAGACCGGTGGTAAACCCGAGAAACAGAAACGAAGAGGCAGACGGAGGCGTAGCTCGGAAAGCGGTGGGATGAGGTTACAACTACAAAGCGAGATGCGATAAATTACGGCGATGTCCATCCATCCTCCTCGTTCGGTTGTGCGCGGCGTCGCCGTCCGGCCGCGACTCCCTGGCCCTCCGAGGGCGTTCGTTGGCGGACCTTGTCGTTACACTCCCTTGACAAGGTCGAAGAGCCCGCCCGCCCTCAATTGCTGATCCCGTCCTCCAGGTGCATCCCGTCTGGCGCGACACGGCGCAGGTCCGAGGTATGACTATATGTCGGCGATGGACCCCCAGTCGGCATGACCTGAGGCATCCCCTGACCCATGCCTGAGCCCATCCCGCCAGCACCCGCGCCCATGCCACCCATGCCCATCCGCGGCGCACCTCCGGCCCACGAGTCGAACCCGCCGTCGTACCCCCAGTCCAGCCCGAGCGCGCTCAGGTCCAGATTCCACGCGCTCTGGTCGATGCCCTGCATCGGACCCGCGCCCGGGATCTGCACGCTCCCCGCGCCCGCGCTGCTCCCCCGGAGCATCGACTCCGCGCCGCTGCTGCCACTCGCGGCCTGGTGGATGTGCAGCCCGCAGTTCGCGCCGAGCGCGATGCGGCCCTGGAGCGCGCTCACGATGCCCGCGTACTCGTCGGCGTGCTGGAGGCAGTGGGCGACGCTCGCAGTACGCTGAAGGCTTGCATCGGCGAGATCCCAATCGTGCTCCTGCCGCGCAAAGTGGACGGCGTTGCGGAGGCGGGATAGGAGAACGATGGGGCAGGTGCGCGCGGAGGCCTGCGTCATGAAGGACGAAGGCGGAGGTATTGGCGGACGCGGCTGGCCTTCAGCTTGCGCGCGCTGCTGCTGTTGCTGGAGGTGCTGCTGGACTTGCTGCTGATGGTTGAAGGCCATGGCGAGCGAGAGGCGGAGCAGTGAGGAGGTGACGGAGGAAAGGATGTGGCCAATGTCTAATAGGGGTAAATTATAGGGAGAGCGTGGGGTCAGGAAGATTGAAACGTACGGCACAGCCAGAAGCTATCAAAATCGTAGCCGTCTAAGAGGCAGAAGTAGTCCACCGCGTCGGCGAATATGGTGAGCGTGTCGTCGTCTGGAACAAACCTGGCTTCCCCGAAGGACCTCAGAAAAAAGTATGAACACGAAGAGATGGATAACGTACGGGCTGCCGAGACCGATATATAGCTCGATAGATACTCGTCGAAGCATGCAGCGAAAGCAGAGAAGAGTCGTCATAAGACATGCTAAGGGGGTAATTGAGCACACCACCGCTCGTAAAAATCAGGTGTATCACGTACCGACACCTGACGGCTTCATGGGAGACCGTCCGGGTACTCCGATCCCCAACTCCTCCCATTCGAGCTTGACCTCGTCAAGGAGTGCTGCTGCATCGGCTTCGAGATCTTGTACCCTTCGTAATCTCTCCTCCCTGGTAATCAGCGTAGCCGCTGTGAGAGTCGATACCTGGGCCTGGAGGCGGTTCACGAGGGCACCAATGCGGCACTGGTAAAGGAAGCTCTGTAAAGACCGAATGGATGCCGGAGAGACCTGATCCGGATGCTCCGCCTTTATGGAGGGACCGCTGGGTGAGGGTGCAGACGAGGGTGATGATGGTGCGGACGTCGCAAGCATGGATGGAAGCGCCGGTAGCGGCACGTTCGTATTGTCCAGCTGCAGATGCGAGGGCCGCGAGTTGAGGAATGACATCCACCCATCGTGGATGCGCAGCGTCCACCAGAGCACCCGCCTGTGCTCCTTCTCCCAGGCGGGGATAGCCCAGTTCCCCGGATCAATGTGCAGGCCCATCAGTTGCGCCTGGGCTATCGTCTTCGGGGGGAGGACCCGCGTGAGTCAGGTTGCGAAGGCTTAGTTATGACGAAGCGTACCCTTGATAGCGCAATATATCGCGCCTCCGCGTCCCATACTGGGCGA
>JAMQCK010000333.1:0-27961 GCA_024196135.1 Pleurotus ostreatus/Saccharomyces cerevisiae fusant | reverse complement strand
GCGAGCGGCCTGTACGACATTCCCAAGGAGGAGCTCGAGAACATGCTAGCAAACATCATCAGGGAAGAGCAGTTTCTGTCCCTGGTGCGCTGTCTCGTCATGGCTGGCGGAGATGATATCTAATGTCCGTTCGTGCCAGGTCGAGAAGATAGGTTCTATGTGGCGCATTCAGAGTTATTTAGGCGCCTAGATAGCTCACTGCCCTTACGTGGGGTCAAAGCTTGTCTGCAGAAATAAGGGTGTACGTCGATGAATCATGCAATCTGCCAATGACCTTCATTCCGCACCAACCCAAGGCATACCGCTTATCTTAATACCGGGGCAATAACAGACGAAGTAGCTTGTATGTGCCGCGCTTCTTACGTGCCTACCTAGGGTCTGGCCTGCCTATGAGCTGTGTTCTCAGTTCCTCGCCCTCGACATGCTGCGAAGGACTCGAAGCAACCAATGTCGTGAGAGGCGGAGGGAGGCAGGGACAGCGATTTTGTATGCGGCTGTAACAAAACCCGCACATCCAGCACTCACGGAAGGTCGAGGATCTTCGTATCGCCCTGAGCAGGTGTAGGTGAAACCGTGAAGGCATCTAGATAAAATAGAATCATAGAGAACACCTTCTAGTAGTAGTCTACGGTGCCTTGGTGGACGGGCACCCGTCTGCCCAATGAGCGCTTTCGCATCCGTTCACTCGCCACCGGGCAGATGCTGGAACGGCAGCTATCAAACAAATCCTATGCGGCATCTGCTTCTTGGGCAGACGCACCCGTCTGTACCTGCAGCTTGTGTATGCTCTCCAGCCCGACGCTCCGCAGGATCTTCCCCAACCCCTCCGTCTTCACCGCCTCCAGCTCCGGCTCGCTTTTGACAAGCAGCATCCCTGCCGCGCCCAGCGCGTTCACGCTCAGCCGCTCGCCCGTCGCCTTCAGCTCGTGGTGCTCGAAGCGCCGCGGGATAACGTGTATATGCATCCGCGTGAGCAGCACATTGTACGACGGGTTTCCCGCGGGGTAGTCAGGATCGTGCCGCACGGTGGACACGGTGAGGTCAAGCAGCTGGAGGAACGCGTTGCAGAGCGTCTCCTCCAGGTCATCGGGCGAGCGCGACAGCAGGTCCGCGGGCAGGCGGTAGACGTGATTCGCGTAGGGCACCTTCGATATAGTAAACGGGCGATCTGCGATGCCGATGGTCAGCTAGTTCGCACACAATCATAGCGAGGACGTGGGCACGACCTGGAGTACGTACCCGGCTGCTCGAGCTGCACATCGCGCGCGAGGCGCTCGATGGGCGGCCCGACCTCGTCTGATGGAAGGGGGAGGAACTGGATGTGCTTGTGCGGCTGGCTCGCGCCGGATAGGTCGCCGCAGTTGTAGAACGCGAAGAGGTTCTGGCCCGCTCTGTACGCGGCGTCGAGGAGCTTGTACGTCTGGGCAAGTTCTGGGGGGAGGAGCGGGGATGATTGGGATTGGAACTCTGGGGGAGGAAGGATAGCTCTGATCAGCTAGCTGCGCCCTTACTCGCATGCGAGCACGCACCTTTCGTGACCATCAGGAAGTGGCAGGGGACGACGCTAAACTTGTTAAGCTGTCGCTGCCGTTAGACTACGAGCACAGACGCGCTGCTAGACCACTCACCAGCACCACATACTGATCCTGCGGCTCCTCACCCTGCAGCTCCCCCACAACCAGCTTCTCATTGTACGGTGGGGCGAAGGGATCTGGTTTCTTCGCCTCCTTCTCCGGATCGGCGTCAAAGTGGGGGGTCGGCAGTGGGGGTTTGTGCTGGAGCGCCGGGCAGAGCCGGATCTCGTACTAGACGGGCATAAGCTTGCTGGATGGATTGGATGTGTCGGCCACATAGCGGTGATTCGCACTGACTGGGATCCCGAACTCGTCGACGTGGGTGTGCACGGTGGACGGGAAGAAGAAGAGGTTCCCGGTCGTCTTCGCGTCCTCGAAGGTCGCGGGGAGTCGCGTGAGGATTTCGGATGGGGTGCTCATCCTGGCGATGAATCTGCGAGGGGAGTGGTAGGAGAGATGGGGAGGACGGAAGACAGCGCGACACCTTTTCAGATTGCTGATGCATCGATGCATGACCGCTCGCGCGATGACGCGCGCTCGACTCCTCCCACAGACGATGGCCTTTGGTCAAGTGCGTTCGATCTGAGCAAGAACGTCGAGGCAGACATGTGTATCGCACTTCACAAGCTTCACAAGCCGCAGAAGGGACACTGAAATATTGGTTGGAGGGCCAATTTCGCAGTCAAGAAACTACCAGTACAAGTCCGTAGCAAACCTTCCCTATACAAAGCAACGAGAAAGGGACAAGAGGAGACGAGGTAAGTATGTAGATGGATTTGTTGTTTGGAGGATTAAGAAGAAAGTAAAAAGATGGTGAAAAGCCGGCGGCCTTTATGGCCAACCAGCAGGTGACTCTTTGAAGGACTATCGCCAAGCGGGTTACGCCCGACCGCCTGTCCCTCTATTCGCTTTAGCCTCTTTCATTTCTTCTCCCTTAGCTATAGCTCTTCCATAACAACCCGCAGCTATGAGCGAGTAGATCGCGGCATTGGTTCCCTTGAGACGGATTAGAGATGGTCCCTCGCGCGTCAACCATGGTACTCACTTGATAGAACATAATGGTCAAAAACGCTTGAAAGAATAACAGTACTATCCGCAAGACCAAGCTGCGATAGATGGCCGTGGACTTCAGGAAGGGCAAGGGGGTTTCGAGTGCGATCAGCATGAAGCCGAGGACCATGGCCAGTATGGGGATGATCGGCGCCCTCACGATCAGCTGAATGAAGATCATGTCCGAGTTGGCGGGCCTATATATCGTCAGTGAGCAGCGGCATGGTTACAGGATGAAGGGGGACGTACTGAATGCCTCCGGGGTCGCGCACGGTCCCGTTAACGAAGTCCCAGAAGAACTTGCGGTACAGGATGGCCCAAAAAGATGCCCATACAGCATCTGCGCACCAGGTATCAGCAGCTAGCGAAGAAGAGGAACTGATCCACGCACAAACACTCGCGGTCACGGAGACCAGACGGCTATACTCGTGCCAAACCAAGTTGCCCATTTCGAACGAAGAAGAGACGGCGAGTTATTGATGTTATAAGAAGGACCGCGCGGTTCAAGTCGGGAGCTGGTAATGGGATCGATGGGAAGGAGCACTGCTCGGAGAGTCGAAGGGAGGACGGCTGTTGATAAAATGCGAGTTATGCAACGGAATCCAAGCCGTGCAAGTGAAGAGGGTGAAGTCTAGCTTCGAAAGAGCACCGGAAGAAAAGAACGAAGAAAAAGGAGCGCAGCTCGAAAGCAGGCGAACGAACGAAGATGAAGGTGAAGAGAAAGAGAATGAGGAAACCCGAGCCTCTGGTCCGGAAGTCGTTGCCATCTTCCGGCACCCACGCGTTGCGAAGTCGCACGCGACAATAATATACCCTTGGATGTCCCTGTGGGCGTCCAGCAGAAACTCAGGTTGTTGGCAAATATTCTGGCATATGCAGACGCGAAGATCGCAAATCCTCTGGCATTCGAAGGTGGCTGGAGGGGAAAACCAATACTGTGACATCCCGACGCGCGCCTGCAGGTGCGCAGTCCGGCCGGAAGTATCGGTCCGGATCACTGCAGAAGTTCAACTTCAACCACGACCTGGTCTAGAGCGGGTTCATCACATTCATGGCCCCTCGGAAGCCGCGCTGGGACTGGAAGGCGAAGGGAGCCGCCGAGCTTGATCTCTTCGACATGCCCTTTGCCGCAAAGGAGTATCTGCAGGTGCAACGGCCGCAGAGTTTGCAGCTCAGCGTATTGACCAAGCTCTCTCCAGAACCAAGTCGGCCAGCTGCTGAAGGAGCGCAATATATACGCCTGGAATGACTGGACCCACAATGACCTCCGCGAGTCGACGCAGAAGGAACGGGAGGCTTGCAAGAAACAGTTGATCCAAGAGTATCCTGGTTTGCTCACTGGCCCTCACGGCGCGTCTCTCCGCAAGTCGGCGTGGCAGCCCATCTACGTGCTCTCCGCCACGGTGGAGAGAAATCAGCTTGTCCGGACACACTACTCGGACGCGCTGAAGATCTGCACCGTCGTCTGGAACGGGAAGAATAACAAGGACGACGAGACGATTCTCATGGGCCTGTCGTTCTACAACAACCATCTCGACCGCGGGGCTCATTTTGGAACCTTCGTCACGGACGGCGCCTCTACTAGTCGCAGGACTATCGCCGTGGGCGAGAAGGGCAAAGGCTTCATTTTGGCCACCCAGTATCTGCACGAGGAAATCGAGCGCCACTGCAAGGATCTCGACCCAAAGTTGAAGACCGGCGTCTCCTTTCGCGTAGGCAGTGAAGTCGGGGAGCTCACTTGGAAAAAGGAGCGCGTGATCTACTACGACGAGTACGGTCGCCCCGAACCGCCGCTGCTGCAGGTAGTCAAAGACGACCTGCAGCCGTGGACTGCTGATTCTTTGGCGAATAGTTGGGGTACGCAATTGCTGTCGTCCTTGAACCCTCTCCCTTCTGACGATTATGCAGCTCAGATGGCTCATGACGCCCGTAAAGCTGCCGCGAACTCAGACGAGTCGGATTATTACTCGGAGGGTCACCATGAGGGCATGGCAAATTGGCTCATTTCTTCCAAGCAGAGGACGGCCGCCGAGAAAGCGGTCAAAGCCATTTATAAGCGCCGCTTTACCCAGAATCTGGCTACAAAGAAGCCAAATCTTACAGGCGAAGCAACAGGACCCTACGACGAGGTTGCCAACGTTCGCCCTGACGAAGTGTGCATTACCGTCCTAGGACTCCCTTCTCATCCTCCTGAGGATGTTTTCTCCGCCATCTACGGCGTCGTTCCCCCTCCAAACGAGTGGAAGGCGTCTGATGCGGTGACCTTCTTCAAGGCGCCTGGCGGCAAGTCCCTATTTTACCACCGCGACCAGCTCGTCCCCTATCCTCCTTCCCTAAACAAGCTCTCGGTGAACTATCACGGCCATCTGAGCATCACCGCCGACCGCGCAGCCATTATCCAAGAAGGCACACATTTCGACACGTACCGCCAGAAAGTCGCGGATGCGGCTAATGGTGCCTTCGGCATGGACCCTGAACTGGCGAAGGAGATTATCCTCGACGTTCTGCAGGACGACAAGCCAGATGGCGGTGCGACGGTTGGGCGCGTGCTGTCTTCCGCCTTGCAGCGGGGACAGTGTTCCAAGACCAACGGGGACGCCGTCCGTGACGCGTTCAACGCTGCTGCGCACGAGCAGCACCCAGATATTCCGGAAAACGTCGATCTGTATCCGCACTGCAAGAACCGCAAGGATGAGCGTGCATTGATCACAGAACTCGGTCTGCACCCCATCGTCATCAGCGCTCTCACCGACGGCATCCTGAAGAACTCGGGTGCCTACACCCCCGTACATGCCCACGCGACGCGCTTGCTGCTCGCCGCATCTACGCTGACGCATCATGTTCCGGGTTTCAATCATCTGCGGCGCGCTATCAAGCATGTCTTCGCCGACCTCGACGATGCGCAGATCACGGTGCGCGACTACCCGTTCTCGACGCCTCGCGCGGTGTGGGATGGGGACAACAAGGTCTTTGCATTTGCTCTGCCCCCGCCCTGCTCTGCGCATCAGGACAGCAAGTGCGTGTGCTTCGTCGGGCCATACTTGAGCGCGGCGACCTCTAGTCGCCGCTCGCATGACAGGAGGGTGGCGCGGAAGGACAAGGAGATCAACAGCGACGACGAATCGGATGAGGAAGACGACGAGGACGAGACCGCTGGGGTCTTCCAAGCCTTTATGCATGCGTTCAACGTACCGAGTACGGATATCGATCACCCGGAGCCTGACCCTACTGTCGCTGCGCTTGGTGCGTTCCTTGGAAACTTGGCGGCAACTTTCTGAGCGAGTTCTATCTCAGATGCCTTGGTACTAGATGCGCCACAGGCCGAAGAACCGGAGACTCACGACACCGAGCCATCTACTCGTACGTGTCCTCCTAATCGCTTCGAAATTTATCACCATCTAGCCCACTTCTACAGCAAACCGACCACGTCAGACCGCTCGTCGAGGCCGAACTTCGTTTGCGGGATCTGGAGGGCGTATGTGCAGGCGCCAAAGAATAGAATCATCCCCTAGCGATTATGAAGGTGAAATAACATCCTCAGTGTCATCGAATATCAACGCTGATGCTTTTCATCCCAGATACATACCGGAGGGGATCCCCGGCTCGTATGTCGTCTTACGCAAGTGCGAAATTCGTTGGCTGATTTTACCCTCAGTACCTTCTGGAGGTGGTTTTGGCTATGCTGGCGGTCTCGACGACGACGACAGCGACGAAGGTGAGGAGATTACTGCAAGCCGGAAAGAGTACTGAAAGAAATGCGGATGCAGACATGTACGCCAGAACTCCTACGCCCGAACCTGAAGCGGGCCCTTCGCATGCAGCGAGGGGAAAACCGGCACAGACAACCGCGTCTACATCTGGGCAGGATGGTGAGCACTACTATATATCGAGTTTATCGATACTTGATTTGTCTCCGCTACAGTCGAGATGGCCGATGCAACGGACTCCACAAGCTCGGCAGACCCGGCCCAGCGCTCAAGTGCTGCATCGTCGAAAGCCGTGACCCCGACCCCGCCTGCTCAGACCGCGCCACCCGAGGCTCCTGCACAGCCTGGTGCCTCCGAATCGTCCACAAGCGCACCTGGCCCCAGCGGAACCACGACGCTTACCCACCGCGACGAGCCTGAATCCGAAATGACGCTCGACGACTATCTGGCTGGTATTCACCGAATTGTCAATCAGCAAAAGGACGCGGTCGCGACCGCAGTGCGGAAAGCCGAGGAGCCCCTTCGCAAGGAATTAGAGGCGAAAGCGACGCGGGTGCGAGAATTGGAGGCGCAGCTTGAGACGCTGAAAGCGCAAGTGACTTCAACTCGTGCAGAGGGCGAGGCGAAGGTGCAGTCACTGAATGCTGTGGTCGAGGACCTACAGTCGCAGCTCCAGCTTATACACGATATCATACGCCCAAAGGAGATCGGGAGCAAGCGACCTCGGACGGATTAAGTTCGCTCTCTGTCTCCTACTGTCCTCGCCAGACGACATCTTCCTGAGTGAAGTACTACTGATGTACTCAGAGTCAAGACGGCACAACAATACGCACCTTTATTCCATTGCCTTTCCGAACTAGTAAGTCCGTTGGGCTACGTATAGTACAATGGGTTGCGTACGATCTAGTACCAGTTGCAGTCACCCGCGAAAGGGGAAGTGACGATGTGCGCAGCGCATCGAGGGCTACGTATACGCATACGCAGAAGATATAACTTGTACTTTGGCCAGCAGCACTCGGCTGAGCGCGAATGAGCCGCCGCGGCGATCGCCGCGTTGTATGACCGTGTGACCGAATCCTTCGCTGATTGCCGATATCGTATGGCACGGCTCTCCCCGTCCGGAGCATACTAACTTCGCTGGACCCACGATCTCGTACGACCCCTTAGGTTTGAAGCGTCTCGCTATCAACTGGGCTACTCGCTGATGTGCTTGACAGGGATTGACGCATACACACGGAAACACGACATGCCTCCACAAAAACCGCGCTGGGACTGGAAAGTCAAGGGTGCGGCGGAGCTGGACCACTTTGATATACCTTTTGCCATCAAAGAATATTTACAGGTGATGTATTCTACAGACTATATTTTTGAATTAGCTGACGAGCGCACTCCTGGCAATACAGAACCAAGTCGGGCAGATCCTTAAAGAATGCGATATCTATGCATGGAATGACTGGGTCCGTTGGGATCTCCGCAACACGCTGCGAAGGCATCGCGAGGCTCGGAAAACTAGGCTTATCGCAGATTATCCCGGTCTACTCACGGGCCCTCACGGGACGACCCTACGCAAGCCGGCATGGCTGCCTGTCTACATCCTCAGCGCTACAATTCCCACCGGCGACCTCGTCAAGACACAATACGAGGACGAGTTGAAGCTTTGCGTCGTCGTTTGGGACGCAAAACTCAACACGGACGACGACACAGTCATCATGGGCCTCACTTTTTACAACAATCATCTCGATCGGAGTGCCGACTTTAACACGCTCGTAGTCGACGGCGCATCAACGAGTCGTCTGACCAACGCAGTCGGCGAGAAGGGCAAAGGCTTTATTCTGGCGTCTCAGTATCTTCACGAGAGGGTCGAAGAGCATTGCAAAGCGCTGGAGATCAAGCCCTTGAAGGCTGGTGTATCCTTTCGTGTTGGCCATCAAATCGGAGAGCTTAAATGGAAGAGACGGCGAGGAAGATACAGCCATCTCCCACAGCTGCAGGTCGTCATGGATGATCTGGAGCCTCTGACCGCCATGGACTTGGCCCGACGCTGGGGTAAGCGAGATTAATTTTGCGTCGTTCGACTACTCACACGGAACCAGCTGAAGCCAAGGGGCATTCAAAGAAGGCCGCTCCGGGCTCAGAAGAGGACGCTTCTGACGACGGTGACAGTGACGCGGACGACGTGGTCATCTCAGAACAGGATCTTGCTACAGCTGAGAAAGCCGTGCGAACGATGTACAAACGAAGATTCACACAAAATCTCGCCTCCAAGGCAAAGGGGCTCTCGGGAGATGTCATGGAGCCTGATGACGAAGAATCCAATGTCAGCGAAGATGAAGTCTGCGTAACTATCCTCGGTCTCCCGTCGCTGTCGGTGGAAACCCTCTTTTCCGCCATCTACGGCGCCATGCCTCCTCCCTCGCAGTGGAAGATCACGGACGCTGTCACGTTCTTCAAAGCCCCTGGAGATAAACCCTTATTCTACCACCGAGACCAACTCGTGCCGCATCCTCCCCCTCTCATCCAGCTGTCAATCAACTACCACGGACCTCTCGATATCTCATCTGATCGGGCAGAAATACGCATGGGGCGTAGTCCGAAGTTCCATGAGTATCGTATAAAGGTCGCAGAAGCCGCGAACAAAGCATTTGACACTGAGCCGGATCTAGCGCAAGAAATTGCGCTCGCCGTCCTCAAGGACACCCACCCGGACATCGGAGCCACTGTTGGGCGCGTACTCTCGAACTGGCTTGCGAAGAAGGATCGCACCGCCGACGTCAATCCGGATACATACCGAGAGGCATTTCTCGCTGCGTGGCGCCAGACACATCCCACAGTTCCGGACAATGTTGGATTTTATCCACATTCTCCGAACGCCAGCGAAGATATCGCCCTCATCAAAGAGCTCGGAATGCATCCCGTCGTCACCTCGCCCCTCACCCATGCCATCCTCACCGCCTCGAAGGCATATACTGGCGTGCATTCCTATGCCATTCGTACATTGCTTGCCGCTCCGTTAGTGCAGCGCCATGTACCTGGTTATGCCCAGCTACGTCGCGGCATGCAGTACATGTTCAAGGGTCTCGACGACAGGGACGTGACCATGCGGGAGTATCAATACTCTTTTCCTCGCGCGATATGGGACACGGACAAAGGGGTCTTCGCCTTCTCGCTGCCTGCTCCCTGTCCAACGCACAAGGGGACTGGCTGTGTATGCTACGTCGGCCCTTATCTGAGCGAAGCGTGGAAGGATTATCACAAGAAGGAGAAGAACGAAGAAGCGACCGCAGGGGGTTCAAACGCTGATAACTCTGTGGATGTAGTGCCTACGGTATTTCAAGCCTTTATGCACGCGTTCGACATCCGCAGCTCTGCGTTTGACGTCGCACATCATGCGCAAACATCCGGTGAGTCGTCCGATCTGCGATGCAATCTCGATTGACGACGCCCAACGTAGGCGCTGCGCAGAGCACTGCAGGAGGGAATGTCACGGTTCAGAATGAGAGTGGTGTGTACATACGTACCTGCGCGCGGCTGATGTGTAAATGCCTTCACCAGGTCCATCGAACTCTCGAACGAGCCCTCAAGGAGGCCAACAAGCATTGAATCCCGTGGCTCGAACAGAAGGCGAGTAGATAATTTCATCAGCGCTGAAATTATGCTGACATATCAGCCCTCAGGCAACATTCCAAGTAGTACGTGACGTTCGACCTGATGCTCAGCTTTTCTCACATCTCTCTAGGTGGACAAGGGAGAGGGCTTGAAATTTCTGGCGATGCAGACGACAGTGACGACGGTTCGAGGCCATCATCTCAATCCTCGCAGGACCTAATCTAACCACGCACGTACTAGATCTCTACACCCGAGCCCCTGGTCCGGATCGCGTGGGAGCCGCGCTCTCGACTCGCTCAACCATTGCTGCGTCGTCTGTGCTTGGTGGCTCGATATCGACATCGACAAGAGATGGTAAGGCTTGCACTCCGCTCTACTCACCCTGTCCGCGGCTAAGCGCTTTCGCAGTGGAGATGTCAGATGGGACCGGAAAAGAGCGTGCATCAACTGCAAAACATCGTCAAGCGCCATTGTCGTCGGACCCCATCACACCTCCAGCACAGGCCGAACCTGCCGAGCGTCACTCGACGAACGCTGAGGTATCCACAGAGCGCTCGCGCACAGCCAACATGTCGATGGGCGAGTCCGAAGAGTCATTGGAGTACCACCTGGCCGCTATCCAGGATATCGTTATCCGGCAAAAGGATGCCGTTGAGACGGTGCGCCGGCAGACAGAAGCGCGTTTCCGTGAGGATCTCGACAGCAAGGACAAGCAAATACAGGGCCTACAGAAGGAAGTGAAGGAGCTTCAGTCGCAGGTAGAGAGCACGCGGTCCCAGCTCTCTGGGGCCGAAGCCGCCAAGGAGCTCGAAGGAAAGAAGCTGAAAACTCGGGTCACTGAGCTGGAGGGCAGGGTCAAGGAGCTGGAGTCGGACCTTGATGAGATTTGGGCAAGGGCTGCGAGAAGTAAGCGGCCAAGGCTTGAGTAGTAATCTGCATGTCTTAATCTTATGTTGTTTATTCCGTTTGGGGCGAGTATGGCGTGGCACAATGTGCCTTCAAGGAAATTCCTTCCAAATGCGGATATGTCGTAGCTTCTTTGCTCCCGTATCCCCGTTGGGAACAATGTCACTTTGAAGATACATCGACGTCAGTTCACTCATTCTTGCATACTACGGGTCATCAAATACGCGTTCATCAAGCAGTGTAATACACACATTATAGCTGATACATTGGCTCTTCCACTTGTTATTAAGCACACCCGTTGCTTAATCACAATACGCCCCCTCGCTCGCCGATTGCACATCCCTCGCATACCTCAGCAGCACCCCGCGCTTCACATTTAGCTTGCCCAGATCCGACTTCTGCCACTCCTCCTCGCGACGCTTCTGCTCCTCGTCGCTGACCTCCCAGTTGATCGTGCGTGTCTTGGCGTCAATGACGATGCGGTCGCCGTCGTGGACGAGCGCGAGGGGCCCGCCGAGGCGCGCCTCGGGGACAACATGCCCGATGATGAAGCCGCGCGAGGCGCCGGAGAAGCGGCCGTCGGTGATGAGGGCGGTCTGGCTGGGAGAAGATGAGTGAGCGGGGAGGGTGAGAAAAATTGGAGGCAGCGTACCCGAGAAGGCCTGCACCTGCGAGCGCGCCTGTGGGCCCAAGCATCTCCGGCATACCAGGAGCTCCCTTCGGGCCCTGATAGCGGAATATGACGACCATGCCCGGCTTGATCTTCCCCGCCTCCAACGCAGGATAGAATCCAGCGTCCAAACTGAATCCTCAAGTCAGCCCTCTTTCCCTCCCATTCCTCCCCAATTCGCATACCCACCTATCAAAACAAATCGCCTCTCCCTCGAACCTCAGCCCCTCCTTCCCTGTCAACTTCGCCACCGCCGCCCCAGGCGCCAAATTACCCCTCAGAATCGTCAGATGCCCCGTCGGCTTGATCGGCCTCTCCAACGGGCGCACAACATCTTGAACCGGGGTACCGTCGGAGAGCAAGCTGAAGTCGATGTCCGGCGCATCCGCGACGTTCTCGGCGAGCGTCTTGCCGGTGACGGTGAGCTGGGTGCCGTCGAGGAGGGCGGTGTTGGCGAGGAGGTATTTGACGATGGCGGGGATTCCGCCGATCTTGTGGACGTCTTCCATGTAGAATTTGCCGGAGGGCCTGGGGCAAGGTACGAGAGTTAGAAGACGACGCGGAAAGCGAAAAGGGAGCGTACATGAGGTTGGCGAGGAAGGGGGTCTTGTCGGCGACGTTCTGGAAGTCGTCGATCGAGAGCTCGACGTCTGCAGCGCGGGCGATGGCCAGGAGGTGCAGGACCTACGAGGGGTGTCAGTTGTTGGCCAAGCACGCGTATCATGTATGTACCGCGTTGGTCGAACCGCCAATAACGTTGATCACCGCAATGGCGTTCAAGAAGGATTGACGAGTCAAGATGTCCCTATCATCGTCAGTAATCACGGAGCGCTCGTCGCATAACCTTCACTTACTTCGGCTTGATATCCTTCTCCAACAACCTCTTCAAATACCCCGCCGCCTTCACACACTCCTGCACCTTCGCCGGATACGTCGCCGGCGTGCTCGCCGAATACGGCAGACTCATCCCCAGCACCTCCAGCGCGCTCGACATCGTATTCGCCGTGAACATCCCGCCACACGCCCCGGGCCCCGGGCACGCGTGTCGGACCACGTCAAAGCGCTCGTCGTCGCTAATCTTCCCGACCGCGAAGGCGCCGTACGACTCGAAGGCGTCGGAGATGTTGACGGTGCCGCCCTTCTCGAAGCCCATGCCCGGGCAGTCGACGTGTCGGGTGCCGGGCTGGATGGTGCCGCCGTAGACGATGATGGTGGGCCGGTTGTGGCGGGCGGCGGCCATGAGGCAGCCGGGCATGTTCTTGTCGCAGCCGGGGATGGAGATGTTGGCGTCGTAGTGCTGGGCCTGAAGGGGGAGGTGAGAATGAGCTTGGAATCAGGCGGGGGGACATTCAGGGTACCATTGTCACCTAGAATGCATGTTAGCCTCCAGACAAATGAAAAGAGTACAGGGATGCATACCGCTTCGATGGAGTCTGCAATAAGGTCGCGACTCGGCAGGCTGAGAAAAGTGTCAGAAACGCGGCAAGACTTCGGTGCAAGTCATACATACGAGTAGCGCATGCCTGGTCACAGGAGTGAGCGAGAGCTTCATCGCGATGTGCAGTTGCTTACCATCTGTACCCATAGTTATCGCGTCGCTGAAGTTCATTGTGAGGTCCCAATTGGCATGCCGTTTTCGACGCTTTCGTACCTCACGCCGATGGTGTTGAAGATCAAGCCAACCATCTCTTCGTCTTCGCAGCCCTTCTTGACGTGTTTGGCTAAATCGAGCTAGACGAAGGTTGAAGGAAGATCATCTCTTAGGAGAAAGGACGTTGCCTACCAAGTGCACATTGCAAGGGTTGCCTTCCCACCAAATGGGGGAGATGCCAATCTATTGTAATGTTTGGTGCACAATGAGCAGCGCTGAGGGGGTTTGCTTACTTGAGGCTTGTTCATGTCCTCTTCGGTCAGACCGACGGCATACACTGGTTTCTGTTGTTGAAATGCGGGATCATCATGATCGAGGAAACCTACGCATTGCTTGGGCGCCGCCCCGTATCTTGAGAGTCTATGAGCAACAGTCCTGGGGTATGCCGCCAGCACACACCTTCTCCTGAGTGATTTGGCATGAAATCTTGTTCAGCTTGGGGGCAGATGCAGGAGCGCTAGGGGATGCCCCAGATACATTGTGGCTGCCAAGGGATGAGGAGATGTCTCTGGACTGAGCGGGTAGCGTACATTTGCACGCCCGTATCAGCCATTGCTATCGCTGGGAGGTATGGGAGGTCAAGAAGCGTTGAAGGGAGTGTTCTCGCGCCGTTTATAGTCCCGCGAAGGAGGGGAGACGGGCCGCAACGTCATGAGGCCCGGTGGCCGCTCTCACTCGTGACTCGGTCCAGCGAATCGAAGTCGTCGGATTATCAGATTGGGGTCCATTGTGGGCAGCGTACGGGTATAAAAACAAGCCTAAGTCATAGGTCTGCTATGATGATGAGGGTTCGGGACAAGCGCGCCACCCACGCGAATGTGCCGCGGAGGTCCGAGGCGTTCCCCGCATTCGGCAAACAGGCGTCGCCAACTCACCTGTCTTAAACTATCACTTTGCAGCCCACTGATCATGCGCTGAGAGTGCCAGCCATGTCGTTGATCAGCGACACAGAGTGCGCATTTACCTGCTTAACCTTCGCCTGCTTGCTAATTGGAACTTAGTTATCTCATCCATCGACTTCGGTTGTCGTATCTGCGAGACGTCGAGGATCCTTATGGCCCCCGTCTAATCACCTTCGACGACGCATACCAGAACAACCCATACATCACCGCATCTTCTCTCGCAGACGAAGAGCAATGGCCAGAGCTCCTCTCACCCCCAAGTCCTCCCCTCTCCGAAGACGAGGATGATCGCCCATCTGGCTTCCCTGGTGCACGCCGCCTGAAGTACACCCAAACCATAATGGGAGGTCGTACAGGCGGCCTAGGTCTTCGCGTCAATGGAAAACGCGCCTCGACGTCGAAACGCATGTCCAACATCCCCAAGGCTGCGGACGTTAGGAGCATCCTTTCCAACGACGACGATGATGAGAAGCCCCCTCCAGTCCCTGAGAAGCCTGCGCAGGCCGCACCGCCCCTCAACCATGCTACATCGTCTGCGACCATGGTGGATGACGCTGCGGCCGAAGACAAAGGGAAAGCTAGTGCGGACGCGATCGATGTCCAGGTGCACGAAGCAACGCCACCGCCAGAGGAAGAGCAGCCTGTGAACAAGGTTGTTCAATTTATACCCAAGTTCAAGGGGGCCGCCGAGATGGAGCGCAGAAGAAGGCTCAGGATGGCTGCACGCCCTCGCGGCGTGCCTCCAGCCAGCAATGCGCCGGCGAAACCTCTCAGCTTCGATACGTCGTCCGAAGAGGAAGATTCATCTGAAGAGGACGATCTAGGAGTGCCGATCATGGATGAGTCCTCATCGGACGAGTTCGACGTTGTGGGCGATACCGCAAGTCTTGACGACGGGGACGAATTCGATCCGTGCGTGCATCCCAATAGATTTGTCGCATATCGCGCTAACACCCGTTCAGAGACTTCGCTGAAACACGCAGTCCTGGCATCACCTCCGACGATAGTGGCTCAGAGGCCCTGTCTATGCTCACCGGTTCCCTCTCCTCCTCAGCCGCCCTCTCCCCTACCACTGGTCGCGCCACCGGCCGCCTCAGCCCCGTTCACGAGACCCACTCCTCCACCACATCCTCCTCCCCCAACCGCATCGGCCCCTACTTCGAGATGCTCACCCCCTCACCCAACACCCAACGCGTCAACGACGCCCCCTACTACCCCCCGCGCAAGCTCGACCGCCCCGCCACCGAATCCGGCGACGACGCCGAGCCCGCCCCGCCCGTCGAGACGCCGCGGCCCGACGACGGGATCCTCACCTTCACGCGCAGCAAGGTGCCCCCCGCGCGCCCGCAGCGCTCCGCGCTCACGGCGATGCTCGCGCAGGAGGACAGCTCGTCGAACCCGTTCGCGGAGCTGTATGCGGCGATCTCGGGGCGCGGGCAGCCGGGCGCGATGACGATCCCGGTGTACTTTCCGCATGCGACGAAGCCGAGGGGCAAGCCGCTGCAATTGTGTATCCGGCGGGATGCGACGGTGGAGGAGGTCATTGGGTTTGCGCTGTATACGTATTGGAAGGAGGGCTGGGAACCAAGGATCGATGCTGGGCTGTCGGGCGAGGACGACGAGCGGTGGCATGTGCGGGTCAGTGCTGTTGGGTGGATTCTGCGCATGGCAGAAGAGGATGGCGAGCCAGATGATGACTTCCCTGGTATGCGGCACGCTTAGAATCTGACTTTCGCATACTGACAATTGGTTCAGCACCCGACCGTAATGGGAGGATTAGCAAGTTTATGTCCGACGCTTACGTGGTCATGGAGGCGAACCCGACCCAAGGTAAGGTCAGAATATGCACAGTATACAACGTCCTCGCTCATAATTCATATAGTACAACAAAATCTTGCCATCGAAGCCAAGATCCAACGCCGGCCATCGCGCGTTACCGCAAACCAGCAGAACACCGCAAAGGCGCTCGCCGCCCCTACCTCACTTTCACTCCCCCTGGGCTCCGCTATGGCTGCTTCCTCCTTCGGCTCGCTCAACCTGTCGACCTCCCTTGGTCCATCCTCGAGCCACGGCCCGCAGATCTTCCTGCGCATCCGCGTCGCCGACACGGCGGATGCGGTGCATATCTCGACGACGATACCTGTGTAAGTGGTTCGAGCTCGTCGAGGGTTCTCTCAATTGACGCGTTCGCTAATCACCCTCACCCTCAGCTCCGCCGGCATGTACATGCAAGAGGCGCTCGAGCTCGTCTGCCGCAAGCGCAAGCTCGATAACCCCAAGGACTACGCCCTCCTCCTCGCGGACATGAGCATTCTCATCCCCTTGGACCGCACGGTCGCGAGTCTGCAGGGCAAGCGCGAGCTGGTGCTCGTGAAGAAGAGCATGCTGCCGCAGCTTGGGCACGATTTGATACAGGTGGCGGGGAAGACGACGGATCCGAATGGTGAGTGGAGATGAGGCTTTGAGTGAGAAAGTGTGATGTTAACAAAGGTGGCTTGCAGCGAGTATCTTCAAACGCATGTCAGACACCCCCGAGATGCAGCTGTCGTCTGCGCTGGACTACACGGCGGCGTACAAGAAATATGTCATCTACCGCAAGATGCCCATGCTGGTGACCCGGCAGGAACGGGTCTTGGCCATCGACGGCGGCTATATACATGTGCGTATAGGAGACCTCGTTACTCTGCTCTCCCTATCTTCCGCTGCTCTATGGTTCAAATAAGCTCACCTCCTTCCTACCCAGATCATGCCCTCCACCAACAAGCCAAAGGCCGTGTTCGACAGCTCGCGCACGGCGTCGTACCACATCAAGAACATTGTCGAGATCTCGCAGTCGCACAAGATGTCGAACTCGTTCAAGTTGATTCTGAACCATGCTGGCGGGAAGAAGCGGTACGATTTCGAGGCGGAGAGTGCGAAGCAGGCGGGTGAGTTCTTGTTTCTTTCTTCGTTCTGGATTGAGTCTTCGTTGTGTTGGATATGCGCTGATGCCCACTGCTTTACAGCCGATATCGTACAAACTATACGCAGTCTGAAAACCGCCATCGACCGTTCGAGTACGCTCAAGTCGCGGCGGAGTCGGCATGTGGCCTAGCGACTTTTTGTGTTTATATATTTGTGGACTTTATACGGACCTTCAGTCGTTTCCTTCTCCAAGAAAACACCAAATGCGACTCGGCGAGATTGAATACAGGTAAGTACGGTAAGTTACGAGTCCAGTCCAATTCACAAGATACAGTATAATACAAACAGATCGCAGGTGCGTGCACTCTCCAATGCCTCCGAATCACTCTTTCCGCGACCGCGTCACTTCCAGGCTGTGCTCCCACACGAGCTCCTTCGCCTCCTCCGAGCCATAATACTCCTTCATACCGATGTTCTCCCCCTTCGGGTTGATGCGCGCAAAGCCAGGACCGCTTTGGTAGACAGCGTACCACATCAGCTCTGCGCAATCCTCGGCGGTGTTGCCGATGAGAGTGATGAAGGGGTCCATGATGCAATGCAACGCCTTCAGCATTCCAGACGATGCGTTCGACAGCAGGTCCGTCTTCACTATGCCGGGGTACGCGTGGACGAAGGACACCTCGGGATGCAGTTCTGCGAATTTCTACGAGCGAGAGGTCAGTATTGGGATCTCGCTAGATTGCATGAGAGCACTCACTTCTACCATCAGGTCCGTATATGTTGCTTGCGATTTCGAGGTGTGGATGAGGCCGTAGTTCTTCTTCAGTCCAAGGTCGTCCAACTCGATGGGCCCGCCAGCGCCAGCCGCAAGCACCGTCAGGACCTTCGCCGGCTCGCCCGCCGCAGCGGCCTTCGCGAGCGCACCCTGCAGCTCATAAACGAACTTCCACCGCCCATAGTACGCAATCGCGAGCTTCTCGTCGATGCCCTCCTCCGTCTCGATGCGGCCCTCCGCCGGCAGCACGCCCGACGACAGGACGAGGTAGTTGATCTTGTCGATGCCGTGCGCGGCGAGCTCGCGGGTGGCGGTGGTGATGTTGCGCATGAGCTTCATGTCGCAGGGGATGAAGAGGAGCTGCTCGCGTGCGGGGGAGGGGAGGGTGGCGCGTAGGTCCTCGGCGGCTTTTTGGTTGCGGCCGACGATGATTATGCGGGCGCGACCGTTGGTGTGGGCGGCGAAGGCAGATGCCATGGCGCGACCTATGCCGCTGGTGCCGCCGACGAAGACCGCGGTAGGGTCCTCCTTGGTAGATGATGATTGGGAGGCGTTGTAGGAGCGCGCAGCAGATGCAGACGGCATATTGAGATGATGAGTAGTGCGTGAGGCTGAATGCCGGGAGATGAGGGTGGTGATGATGTATTCATGGCAAGACCCATTCTCTTTTATAGGCAACGTCGGGAGGTATACATCTTGCGCGTCTGAAAGGCCAACCTGTTGATTGGTAAGGTGAAACGGCGGCTGCGCCACCAAAGATCGTCGTCGTCCACCGGCAGGGTCGTGGAGTGTGCTTGCATCTGCGCGGCGTCGCGGCGGCTTATGAAGCAGGTGTCGAGGGCAAGTTCATCATGATGCCGGCCTGTCAAGACGACGTTGCGCGGCATGCCAGTGGGTCATTGAGGCCTTCGCGTTCACTGTATTGCCTAGCAGTGTACGATCCGCCCAGAGCTCCCAAGGAGAATCAAGCATAGAAAGTCAAGATATAAGGAGTTACCAAGGTGAGCCAAAGGGGGCGCGGTGCAAGAGGTTGGAAGTGCGCGGAGGAAATTTTGTTGTTTGCGAGTCTGTTGCTGGAAGATGCTGACTCAGTGTGACTTCTTCCAATTGGGTCTACTATATGTCGGACCGTTCATCCGCAATTCCCCCATCAAGATGGCATTGTCTCCCAGATAGACGCTCGCTTTTGACTGTGCAAACCGTTGTATAGAAGCCAGGCATTTCGTACGCAGAGGCAAAGGGGTATGACGGTCACCCAGACGTGGGATGAGCCTTAGACTCTGCCCGCAATCGACCGTGGTAGTAAGTGAACTGTCAGGGATTTCGCGAGCACGCACCGCGAGCAGATAACAATATGCCGCTGAACATGGTTGTAGGCGAAGCCCGAAATGGAGATAGCCTACCGTGGATGTTGAACACATAAATCATTCTCTAGCCCTTCTATTCACCGGTGCACCGCGCGAGAGGAGGTCTTGATGCAGGACGCCGATGGTCAATGACGGAAGTCCAATTGGGCAGTCCGCAAGATAGATAGACGACAGGATGTGGAGTTAGAGTACAATCGGAGCATCAGGATAGGGTCGTGAGTCCGCATTAACCGTAGTGATATATGGGTAGCCGGGGCATCGTCAAGTACAGGGTCGTATCCGGGTCAAAACGCAGGGCTCTGATAACCGTCAGCAGGGGGTATAGCAGCTACGCCATATCACACACATGAAGGAGGTGGAGGAGCTGCAGTCTCTCTGCTTGACTTGCGGGAATGGCGAGGCGGGGGAGGCGGTGGCGGAGGTTTGATCGTTGTTGTTGAAGGTGAGGCAGTGGGTGCACCGCTATCCAAAGTAGGCGCAGAGGTAGAGGGACGCGGAGATCCCTTGGCTTTCTCATCCTGTTCAAAGATCCCCTCCAGTCTCCCCTTCGCCCTACTCAACCCCCTCGTTATCCGTGGTTTCCTCAAATCCTCCATCCCCTCGAAGGCGTCCGATCCAGGTTTCGCGAGGCCAGCAAGAACCGCTGGGTCAGGAGGTATAACGACCTTCTCCTGTGGGGCTTCTGGTTCCTCATGCGGGCTGAGCGGCACCTCGAGCCCTGCGCGCCGTTTGCGGTTGCGTATCTTGCGCTTCCAGCGCTTGCGGAAGTATATGGTGAAGCCGATGATCCATGCGATGGCCATGAGTCCACCGCAGACGGAGCCGGCAATCATGGGGGTCTTGGCATCGCCGCTGAAAAAGGTGAGTCAAGACGTGAGCATGCAGAACGTGCAACGCACCCGCCGAGAGAGGGAACGGTCGAGCCGGATGGCTGATAGTCTCGCGCAACTGGGGATCCGCCGAAAGCACGACTGCTAGATGGCGGAGGCATTCTAGTCGAGTACGGCGTAGGAAGGCAGCTTTGGCGCCGCGGAGTCTCCGAGTGTGGTATGAGAGGGAACAGACGAAGTTCGTGAAGAAGACGGTGAAGTCAAGAAGAGCGTGGTCCAGCATGTGGCGTCGATAATTGAAACCACGCGACGCACACAGCCACATCATCGTCCCCTCGGACCTCGCCGCTCGCGCCTTCACCGCAACGATGACCATCGTCCTCTTGAATACACTCTCACATTCCAGTATTCTAGCTTGAAACCATGTCCTTATAGCTCGCTCCAAGAAGGCTATTCCGTGCAGTCCTACGCTTCTACCATTCCCACTTGTCCAATCCCGTGTAATCCACCAACTTTCCTCCATGCGTCTCCCTCGTCGCGAAGTCCACTTGCTCCAGAATTCCCCGCGCGCATACCTCTGGCGGCTCTAGCGAGTACCCATCGATGACTTTCTGCATCCCCGAATCTTGCGTCAAAGACACCTTGACCATATCGGTGTCGGCCCCTCCCGGGGCGATGGGGAAGATGGCTGCATTCCAGCTGGTGAGCTATAGCTCGTACACCGCTTCAGCACTTAGACTTACTGATCTCCGGGTACTGAAAGTGCAGCTTCCGCGTCACCCAATTGAGGGCCGCCTTCGACGCCCCGTACGCGTATACGGTGTTCTCGAGCTGCGGCCCTCCGGCGACGCTACCGACGTGCGACGTGACCGCGGCGAATTTGGGCGCTTTACTCGCACGCAGGAGTGGGTACGTCGCTTGGAAGAGGACAAGCGGGCCGTTCGTATTGATCTAAAGGGCGAAATCAGCAAGGACTGACGACACGCCCTAGGAAAGTCAGTTGGCCGTGCGATTCACTTACCTCAAAATGCCTAGTCATCTCCTCTGGCGATATCGCCAGGGCGTCCTTGAAGCAGTCGCTGATGCCCGCGTTGGCGATGACGATGTCCAGACGCCCCACCGTCCGCTTTATTTCCTCTACGGCGGCGTCGTTGTTCTCCCTGTCCGCAGATACGAGCTTGACGATGTGGACGCGACCTGGGTGCGCCTTCGCCAGCGCGTGCAGTTCGTCGGCCGTCTGGGGGCTGCGAGCGCCAGCGAAGACGACGGCGTCCGAGCGGGAGGCAAGCAGAGTCACTATGGCGAGGCCTGACAACGTGTTCGCGTGAGCACATTCAGCAACACAGGCCGCGTGCAACATACCGATACCGCGGTTCGCGCCGCTCACCAAGTACACCGTGGGTTCGTCGGGGGCGGCCATGAGAGCAAAGGTTGAGGTGCGCGCGCTATCCCTCGTCGACTTATATTTCCCTCTTCTCCATGACACGCTTGACACGGCAGGAACTTCCCCGACGATTGGCTCCTGGCTTCGTTCGTGACGCCTTTCATGCCCGCGAAGCGTGCGATTCCTCTCCCTTGGCATGGCCGAGTTTCACGAATCCTACTGCATCTTGTGACCTTCCGGACCTTGATAGGTCCATTCTGAGCGCCGCCTTGCTGTATAGCAGGGCCTTTGGGTAGCTGGTCTGCGGAGGTGTGGCTACACCAGTCTGACGGTAGGCTAGGAACTCCATATCTACTCCACTGGTTTTCTGTCTATGTGTTTAGCTATCATCCCCTAGATACATACGACAAGGTAAAGTGGTGTTGAGTCCTCGCGAGGAAGGTAATAAAAGGAAAATCACTGCCCATCATACCCGAAAAGGAAGGTTTTGATCACCTTGTTCGGAGTCCCGCGGCTCGGCTCTCCGGACCGGTGAGCTCGGTGCTGGCTCGGTGAACACACATCGAGAGCGGGATCGTGCGGGAGCCGCCCTGCGATAACTTGGAAATTCTGTCCTTATCCCCCAAGGGACTGACTGCCTGCTTGCTCGAGGCCGCACACGTCCTACCTTTCCTTTCACCGTCACGACCCCTGTCCTTGCCTCTTCACGATGACTTTGATTCAGAGAGCTCTGGTGCTTCGCGCGTGCAGGCAGTATGCGCTGAAGAGCGCGATGCGTCCGACGCGCGGGTACGCGTCCGCGGCAGATAGCACTGTGCGTACCTCACCTGAAGGAGCATAGACTACGATCTGACAAGCACGTCCTCTAGCTCAGGAAGACCGGTCTATACGACTTCCATCTGCAGAATGGTGCTAAAATGGTGCCATTTGCTGGGTACTCCATGCCCCTAGAGTACGCGGGGGTCGGACAAGGTGCGTAGTTCTCCTTCCCCGTGCCTTGAGGCTGCTCACGGACGTAAATAGTCGCCAGCCACAAGCATGTTCGCGAGGCGGCGGGCTTGTTCGATGTTGGGCATATGGTGCAGTCGAAGTGCGTTCGTTCCTCGCATTATGTTCTACGCCGTGTACTAACACGCATGCAGCTTCCGTGGCCCCACAGCGACCGCATTCCTCGAATGGATCACGCCCTCATCCCTATCAGCCCTTTCCCCCTATACATCCACTCTGAGCGTCCTCCTCAACGAGGCCGGGGGCATCATCGACGACACCGTCATCACGAAGCACTCGCAGGACGCGTTCTACGTTGTCACAAACGCAGGACGCCGCGAGCGCGATCTTGCGTGGTTCAAGGAGAAGCTCGCGGAGTGGAACGCGGGCGAGGTCGCGAAGAAGGAGGGGCCGGTTGAGCATGAGGTGCTGGAGGGATGGGGGCTGCTTGCGTTGCAAGGTATGCATGCACCTCGTCGAGTCAATGATTCCCCTTCCTGACCAGTCGCACAGGTCCCGAAGCTGCTGGTTATCTCCAGACCTTGACCTCTTTCGACCTGCGCACCCTCACCTTCGGCAAGTCCGCGTTCGTCCCGATTGACGGTGGCTTCAACCTGCACGTCGCGCGCGGTGGATACACAGGGGAGGATGGGTTCGAGGTTCGTCTCTCCCTCATCCTCTCGTATCAGCATCACCCTGTACAGATACACAACCACTTACCTCCCCCCTCAGATCTCCATCCCGCCCGACCAGACCTACGACGTCGCGCAGCTGCTGAGCAAACCCGATAACGTGCAGCTCACCGGCCTGGGCGCGCGCGATAGTTTGAGATTGGAGGCTGGCATGTGCTTGTATGGCAGTGATCTCGACGAGACGACGACGCCCATCGAGGCTGGATTGGGTTGGGTGATTGGCAAGGAGAGGAAGAAGACTGGCGGTTTCATTGGTACTGAGGGCGTGCTTAAGCACATTCAGGAGGGTCCTCCTCGCCGAAGGGTAGGTTTGATTGTCGAGGGTGCTCCTGCTCGCCGTACGTTATCTCTTCATACTGCTCCTAGTCTTGCGCTGACCCTCTGTTCAGACGGCGCGCAGATCCTCGAGTCGCCGACATTGTCCGAGGCAATCGGTACGTTTTTGGCTATCTCCTCATCCCTCAATCTTTCTCCCTTCATCCGGACGCTAACATCCCTACCTTAGGCGTCGTCACCTCCGGTATCCCGTCTCCCACATTGGGGAAGAACATTGCTATGGGCTACGTGAAGAACGGGTTGCACAAGAAGGGCACCGAGCTCGCGGTGGCCGTGCGCGGAAAGCCGCGCAAGGCGGTCATCACGCCAATGCCGTTTGTGCCGACGAAGTACTACCGTGGTTGAGACCGGGACTTGCAGATGTGTACTGGTGGTATGGCACCAGGTCGTCTAGCTGAGTGCTAGATATTTCTTGAATATAGAGGGCCGATTGAAAGCGCTTCAACAGCGGCTTTCATGTTGTAAAGTATCACTTACGTCCGACGAATCTTACGCAGCGAAGATCATAGTATCTCATTGATCAGGTACTCTTCCTCTTCGTCTCTACTTGCCTGGCCTTCCTCCCACGACCGCCGAGGATGGAGCATGTCGTCTAGAGACAAGGCTACAATGATAATTGCCGCGTCGAAGATATCTGAGCTGTTTGTTAGCCCCGCTCACACTGACAAGCGCACGACGACTTACTCAACCACGCCTCTATTCTGACCATGCCGCCCTCCTCACCGTCAGCAAGCGCGGACATGCGCTCAATGGCGCGGACCAAGAGCAGCATCGTCGACCCACCGAGGAGCGATAGGCAGAGTATCAGGCGGTCGGTTAGCAATGTTCTTTGTGGCGCTGCTCTTTGGGTTGCCTGAAGGCAAGATTTGTGTGATCGGTCTGATGCGTAGCGCCAGAAGAATTCCAGCGAGAACAGTGCGAAGAAACAGATGGCGGCGATGTGTAGGGACACTCCTCGAAGCATGATTCTCCGGCCCTGCGATGGGTGAGTGGTGCGTATCTCACGAAGACCAGGGCAACCTACACGCTCAGCGTCTCTGCTATCTATCGAGGCGCGAATCCCACTGCCGACGCCTTGAACTGCCGATGCGAAGATGTCCTGGTGATAGTGTCAATATGCCATGCAAACTCAAGGGCGAAGACTGTCGTACACAACACAAGAATAAGCTCGAAACTATAGGCGTGATGTCAGTCAAGCCCCAACGGCGGCGGCGAAGAAAGCTCACATAGGCCAGGACTCAATAGACTGTAAGAGGCACCCAGTCGCCTCACGACATTGCTCATGATGAAGCAGTGGGCCGCGAGCAGCGGCGTGGGCCCTATAATCGTCGCGACAGACCTATGAGGATATCAGCATGCATTCAGACTCGGAGCGCGTCTCTCGGCTTCGCAGGTTACTCACTGCAACATGCGCGGGTCGTCGTACCCGAAGCCCTCCCAATCATCCCGTCGTTGTTGCGCGTAGCCGAGCACTTCGACTGCGGCGCAGACGACGGCGGTTGCGAAAAGCCAGAGGCTTTTGTACGTTATGGACTCGTGGCCGTGGATGGCTGTGAAGGGATCAGTATGAGCGCATTGTAGTTTATCGATGCGGTATAGAATGGAATATAGGAAGCCAAGTCAAGTCACCTATTGTTACGCCGAAGAGTGCGACGTAGAGCTGTATGCAACCCCATTCGTTTGGCACGTCGCCGTGCGTAAGTGGGAATGAGATGTCGTCGAAGGAGGGCTCTGCTACCATCCTTTCCATCCAAAACCAAGCAGGTCTCTGCCTGCAGGTCGACTACGTCGTGCAGGCGCCGTAGGATGAGGGGAAGAAGAATGAAGGTGGGGCAACACCAGGCGGTGGCGCGTCTTTGATCATCACTTGTTGCCTTTGAAGCAGATTATGCGATGCCTCGAGGACACAGCCTTTGTCCTCCGGCTACCTGCATGAATGAATTGACACATCCGGGATGTGGGGAAGTCAAGAAAGCACAGGCCATGATGCAGCCGAAACGATGATCAAATCTGTTGAAGTCAGAAGTTGAACTTCACTCGCCACGTGTACCACGTGCCCTCGAGCGGGGACCTACAGGAGCCTGCACTGGCATTCGCGCTCTACCGAACCGCCACAAAATCGAACGAACATAGCGAGCCTGTTTCATCCTCCACGTACACGAAATTTAGTCTTCGACGGAGTCTCTCAGGCCTCCGGACCACATACTATCACCTCGATGGCTGCTCAGAGCAAGAATGAAGCACAACTGGCCCTCGCCCGCGACCTCGCTCACGTCCCCTGGGGAGAACAGTATGAGCGCATGATTTCTGGGATGTTGTGAGTTTTCCCTTCCTCTGGGTCTGACGGCTTTGGCGTTTTCTTCGAGGGGCGTAGCTGACCAGGTCCTCAAGGTATAATTCGTTGGACCCAGAGCTCCAGAAGGCTCATTTTGAGTCGCGCATTTGGGCGATGCGCTATAACACCACCCTTCCACCTGATTGTCCCACTGCTGACAGTCTCGCAAAAGCGAGGCTGGACAGCTTAAAAACAGTGAGCCGCCCTTTCTTTCCCCATGAAGTGTCTTTCCACTGCATTGAAGTCATGACATCGAGAAACCTAAAGCCGCATGGAATCCTTGCAGGACGTGGCTACAGTACTCGTCTTACAGAGCTGATTGTACACCAAACAGATCATCGGCAAGATTGCAGACGACGAAGCCTACATCGAGCCTCCCTTCTACATCGATTATGGCTGCAACATCAGCCTCGGCAAGCGCTTCTATTCCAACTTCAACCTCACCATCCTCGACTGCGCCCTCGTTACGATTGGAGATCGCGTCATGTTCGGACCAAATGTCTCCCTGCTCACCGCCACGCACGAGACGGAGGTGCAGAGCCGGCGTGATTATATCGAGTACGCGAAGCCGATTACCCTAGGCGACGATTGCTGGTTCGGGGGGAATGTCGTGGTCCTGCCTGGAGTCACTATTGGGAAGGGATGTACGATCGGAGCGGGCGCGGTGGTCACGAAGGATATACCTGAGTGGAGCGTGGCGCTTGGCCAGCCTGCCAGGGTGGTCAAGAAAGTAACTCCTGTAGATTAATGCAAGTGCTGTTTGGCGAGCGCCAATCCTTATTAGAGAAAACAAGGTGGATCCCCTCAGCTTCCCGGTGCTCGCAAGTACCATCGCCAGACAGATCACAGTCGTGCCGCTTGGAGATCGCCAAGAGATCGCCATGCTTTTCGCAGGAACATGCTAATTTTTCCACGGCCTGATACGATATGGAGATACTCTGCTGCTCTCAGTTTGCGCCAGACGAAACATATTTGCCTGCTATGGCGAGTGTGAATCGGTGCATCTGAAGTTCAACACATAAACATGTGGGAATCACGTGCCGACGCCTTGCCTCCGACCATCATAACGTCCATACGTCTCCCCCACCTCTTACTTGCCTAATTTGGTAGGGCGTGGGAATCAATTGCCGAATTTCGCTTGTGGGTTTGCGCCCGCCCTATTCAGCATCAATGGAAGGCATTTGAGGGAGGATGAGAGCGCTAAAGACGTGGAGATTGAGCGTCATATGAGCCGTCTCAGGGTAATACAGCATTTGATGCATACTCGCTTTGGGGCTTGGGCTATAGGTAGCCGCTATCTTCTGCACGTCAAGACAACGTGTTGTAGTGGTTTAAGTGCAACATGCGAAGCAAGAGGTCTGAAGTTCGATTCCAGTTGTTGTTTTGCTTTTTTTTCCCAATCCAGCCTGCCACGCCTCTGCCTTGTGAGCGAGTGGTCTACACAGCCGATACGTTGACTTCTACCAGACAGCCATAAGTGATACAGAGGTCGCTGATCACAAGGTCTCTATCTTTCAAAAGTGCCGCCCGCCATAGACTTTAATAGATAGACCAGGGACATAAATTGACTTTTTCCATCCCTCCGAAGCCGAAGCAAGAAAAAAACGTAGAATTGCTCCCTCGCTGTAATCACTTACATGTCTGCAACAGGAGACCATGGCAATGAGTTCTAACACCCATTCGGAGGCGGCCGAAATCCTAAGTTCATTTTGTGGCGTCGCCAGCTGCTCGGAGACATTCCTCTCCAAAAACATCAATATCTCTCATTAAATTATATGGAGTCATAGTATACATTGGTATTCCGTCACTATATGGGCTCAGATATACTTCCACGAGCGCATTGAGGACGACTGAGACGGCAAGCATGGACCCACAAGCGAAATTCGGCAGTTGATTCCCACGCCCTACCAAATTAGGCAAGTAAGAGGTGGGGGAGACGTATGGACGTTGACCATCATGGCTCCTCCCTTATGGATCCAGCCGATGCGGTGGCCCCGCTTAGAAAACGCTACAAACCTATCTCTCCGACACCACATCAACGACTGCCTTGAGCAAGCCCAACTTGCATACGATGTCCTTCACTCGAAACACGACGCAGACGCCAAAACCGAGCAGCAGCTGTTGCTCAGGTATGACGATGAACGCGAAGAATTTTTCCGTGCAATGCTCGGACACAGGCTACAACCGCCCCCGCCCAACGTTGCCGAAGACCTCGCCAGTCTTCGGAAGGAGCTGGCGGAGTTGAGGGACCTGGTCGTGTCGATCAAGGCCACTCCTCCGCCTGC
>JAMQCK010000332.1:0-28013 GCA_024196135.1 Pleurotus ostreatus/Saccharomyces cerevisiae fusant | reverse complement strand
TATCCGCATGATGGTCGTGTTCAATGAACGCGTCGTTGACGCCACAAAGAGCGCATGTGACGGTAACGCCTCACGTGTGCGCGACCAACCGCGACTGTCACGGGTTCGTCCCTTGTCAAACTCGAACGGTCATATCTTCGGGGCTTATCCTCTTCTGTTTCATCAGGCTCGTATCTCTGGCCTAGACGGCTGCTGCGCGATGTTCTGGACGGTCTATTCAATTTTTCTTTATCGAGTGTCCCGGAGAAGGTCGGGAGTGCATCAATCCGCCTGGTCTGTCCTGAACCATGAGCTTTACGGCGCTTGAACGAGTAAGCGTCCATCTGGACGTATTGCTCCGCCATGCCTCTGCAATCATCTCTCGCCACCGCGACCTTGTCATTGCTGCAGTCCCAGCGACCGTTTTCTCCCTCTTGATCCCGAGCATGATTCGTGACTACCGAGCGTATCTCAGCCTCGGAGAGGGTGGTCTCCCATACAATCCCATAGGATGGGTCGTGTCCAGCGCTCTTGGTAGCTTTGGCCGCGAGACCACTAGCATTGAGCTCTACAATAGCATGCCAGAGAAACGCTCCTGGTTCGCTGCGCCTCTGCCGCAGCGCGAGGGACCGCGCCCCACCATCGGCAAACATGTCATTCCGCACCGCCAGATCGACCAGTTCCCGCCGGAGTCGCTTCAGTCAGCCGCTCGCGGTCTTATCCAAGTCATGCACAAGCGCCACCCCACGACGACCAGGATGCAGCCATCTGCCCACGAGGGGCATGCCCTAGCCCTCTTCGTGCTCCCTGACGCGCCGTGCCCAATCGCAGACAAAGCAATCAACCAACATCGTGGTCGCGAGATTGAGCACGTACATCCTCTCATCGACTGCAGCTACCATGCTCTGCTCGCGCCGCAAGACTGCAAGGAGGTCATCGCGAAGGGATGGGGTGAAAGGCACCCTCTGAGTGGCTGCTTCGGCGACAAGGATTTGCAAGCGAACTACTTGTTCATTTACGCGCCGCGGTCGGAGGACGAGTTGGAGGTCATTACTCGTATCATGGAGGCTGCGATAGGGTACATGACGCTCGACGAATCGTCTATTGCCAGGACTGGTGAGTTTCCGTGATCTCGCCCTTGACGCGCCTGACAGATCCTTATTTTAGTGAACTAAATACATGTTCAAAGCGCGTGAAATAGGTCTTCTTTTAATTCATATTGTACTGGATGAATTTTTCCTTCTCCTCGCAAACCGTCTCCGCTGACGGAAAATTGGAGACTACTCTGATGTTGTCGGTGCTGGTTGAAGTTCCAGAAGGTCCGGCGGTCCTTCCGAGCGTCAGCTGGGTACGGCGAGAGCGGTCTATAGATGCATGACTCTCCAGCGTTGACCGCGGGCGTTTGACCCTCCTACCGACCATACAGATGTTCGCCGACGTTGAAAGTGTAGGCCTTCTCTAGTCTCTTCGAGGTCATCTATCTCAACGCTATGGGAAGGCACTGATGCAACTGCCTTCATCTCTCCTCGCTAGGCTGCATACAAATCAAAGTCCGACGCCAACGCCAACGGGGTCAATTAGGCGGCGAACAGTCTATCAAGTGGCATTGCAGCTGACCGTGTTTGACTTCCTCGACTACTCAGTCTACTCAGGCCGCCATCGCCGTCCTACCGCCCTACATTGACAGCGCGCCCAGGGGGAGCGTCAAGGTGAAGCGCTCGTCAATATGAACCTCGTCCTCTGCGATTACAGCGGTGCGCGCGCACCTATCGGCATTCGTAACTCACCGATGTCTGTCAAGGTGAGGACCCCCTCGACTTGTAGGTCGACTAGAATGAGGTAATTGGTTTTTTAGTCGAGAACTTTCAAACTCAGCTCTACGCGATTGTGTATATATACTGTGTCTTCTTTCTCTTTGCCCTTCCAGCGACCTCAGTAAAACTCTTTCCTTCCGTCTACTCATTATGTTCTACAAACTCGCCATCGTCGCTCTCGCCACCTTCGCCCTCTTCGCGGGGCAAGCCAACGGCGCTGCGCTAGTCGCTGACAACGACGGTACGCTCGTCTTCGGCATCGCTCTCTCTGATGATCTGACGCCTTCACCTCTTAGTCGACGCCTGCAACGGCAGCAACAACTACGGCGAAGGCCACAGCTGCGCCTTCAAGTCCAGCTCGGGCACGCGTCAAGGAAGTAAGTACAAATGGCACGCCGGTAATTATATCGGATGCTCACGCGCCTTTCAGCCTGCCGCTGGAACTCTTGCGGCGTTCTCATCTGCAAGACCTGAGAGTGGTCCAAGTAGCTACGGCTATCACGAAGGGTAGGAAAGGTCGATGGGGATGAAGATACGATGGGTGTAGAATATCTCATGAAGTACCATTGGGTGTATCGCGTGTCATATATGCAAAACCTGAGCGTCGCTTCGCCGCCGCGTTGGCGTCTATTGTTCCGAGAATGGAAGTCGAACTGTGACTGGTGTGACGCCCCTTCAACTTCACGTGCGCGCTCAGTATCGCTCCGCCTTTCCCACCGACCTCCACGTCCTCAGGAGCATGCTTTGAATCAACCTAAAGGTATTCGACGTCAAGTATCATGCTCTTCGCTCTGTCTAAGTTCCTTTGTACTGTTTATAGGGATAAGTAGGGCGGTATTCCCGTTCCACCGCAGAATACTACTGTACAAACAAAATCATGCAATGTCCAGCCAGGAAGAGACCTATAACATCATTAGTACCCCAGCATTCGAAGCGATCGATAGCACCCGCCGCATAGTACTCACATCTATCAAGGCTTCAGCGGGGGATGAGCTGAGCCGGACGTGGTTGAGATACTGTGTCTATCATCGTCCGCAGACCACCGTTGTGTGACAGCCAACCCGTCCACAAAGGCCTGATGCGTGCGCACTACGCCCTCCATCGTCGTCCATACGCCCCTGTAGCCCAATCCTCCCTGCTCTGGCGGCAGTCGCGCACGCGAATCATCGAAAATAAGTCGCGACCCAGCGACACTCCAAAAAGGCGGTTGCAGGGCCGCTACCAATCCGCGCAGATTGGGCAGGAGACCCGCCAGCGGCGTCCAGCCTCGTATGAGCAGCCGGTGACGCGTGACGTACACTGCCTCGACAATGTACGCCAATAGAAGCATGAGCGTCGACGAGATTCGCGGGAACGTGCACTTGCCCCCGGTGAGCACCGTCAGCGCAACCCCTATATCGCCATACGTCTGCGGTGGCCCCGGATCTGTGACTACGAAGACTCGACCGCCGATGTCTGGGCAGCTGTCGTCTCCGTGCTCACGGGCGATGAGGCGTTGCTCGTATAACAGGTGTGCGAGGGAGCAGTTCTCGATGTAAATGAAGGACTGCAGGGAATCCAGATACCACGAAGGGTTTATGCCTCTGATGAGGTAGCCAGAGCATAACGCGTCGCCGCCGGGGCCGTAGATGCCATTTCCCGGGCGCAAGATTCCCGTGCGAAGGACGCCTGTACCGGAAGGTTCGCCGTCGGCATCTCGGACGTGGCGCTCGGCGATGCACTTCGAAGCGGCGTAGTTGGACCAGTGGTCTTCGTGGTGCTTGCAGAAGAGCGCATCTTCCTCGTTGATGACTTGCACGAAGTGCTTCGGCTCACGCTCCCATGGCCAGAGGAGGTACCGTGAGCTTCGCAGTGCGACAGGGCCGGAGGAGGTCTGAATGAATATAGTCGCCCCGACGCGCCGAGATGCACTAAGCAAGTTATGCAGGCCGTCGACGTTGACGCGAGTAGAGCGCGGCAACAGCATCTCATGGCGCTCATAGAAGAGCATGCTGGCGGCCGTGTTGAATATAGTCAAGCCAGAAGAGTCCCCGTTCGGCCACAGCAAGTCAAAGGCACGATCGACGGCATCGCGGTCGGTGATGTCTGCTTGTATAAAGGCCACACCTTGGACCTCCTCCGCGAGCAGATCAGGCCGCTCAGGCGGATGCAAGTCGATAACACGGATGTTCTTGGGGTTCTCCCCTCTTCTGATGAGGTGCAGCACCAACCATCCACCCAAAAATCCTGTCTTTGATAATGAACGTCAGGCAGTGAAAAGGGCCAGAAAGTCATACACTTACTCCGCCGACGACAATGTACCGCCTGCCTGTCTTCGTTGGCATTTGGTCGTCGATCGATTTGTTTTCATCCGCCAGCCGCTTCCGCAAGGGTGGTATATCTTCAGGCGCGACCCGCTTCGGGGAGAGTTGAAGGGCGCGCTGAGGTATTCTCCCGAGGCGCGAGTCGTTCAGCTTGACGTACGCGACTGCCGCGGTGATGATAGTGAGAAATATTCTCAAAAGAGATGACACCATGGTCAAAGGCGAAGAATGCGATCTTGCGCCTTGAAATTCGAGAGTGCAGGCCGCTCCTCTGAGCATTCTCTTGTTCGCAGTTGGGCCTATATAGTGAGCATAAAGCGAGAAGGAAGCAGAGGGGATGTTGGTGCGAAGGTTGGGTATCAGCGTATCTGCCACCCAAAACGCACCTAAAGAGACCAAATCGCCAACTGGGACGTTTCAAGGCGATGATTGGTATAAGCCAATTGTCAGATTGGTCTCTTCCAGAGTACACATATACAGCCTATATCCGTATCCCCAGGCTCCGGAAACATTCAAAAGTGGCTTTTGCTGCGAAGAGCCCGGCCTTGAGGTCGGAAGGCAGCTGCCAGTTGGACCGAGCGATCAAGCTTTACTCTTGCAGAACAGGCATGACGTCTATGCCGGTAGTTGCTTTGACTTGGTCCACCACCGCGGCGGCCGGGGCCGCGTCGTATGACCGCACCTGCGAAGAGATCAAGCCCGCCGCGAACGCCTGGTGCGTCCGAACCACGCCCTCCAACGTCGTCCACACGCCACGATAGCCCAGCCCGCCCTGCTCGGGTGGCAGCCTCGCTCGCGAATCGTCGAATATGAGATGTGGGCCGACGAGATTCCATAGCGATGGCTGCAGCGAAGCTACATCGCCGCGAATATCCGGCAGCAGGCGCGCAAGCCTTCTCCACCCGCCCATCAACAACCGGTGCCGCGTCACGTAGATCGTCTCGACAATGTAGGCGAGACAGAGCATCAACGTTGGCGAGAGCTGCGGGAACGTGCACTTCCCGCCGCTCAGCGTGGTCAGCGCGACCGCGACGTCGCCGTATGTCTGCGGCGGGCCTGGGTCCGTGATCACGAAGGCCTGCCCGCCGATGTCCGGGCAGCTGTCGTCCCCCGCTTCGCGCGCGAGGAGGCGCTGCTCGTAGAGCAGGTGCGCGAGCGAGCAATTTTCGACGTAGATAAACGATTGAAGGGTGGTGAGAATCCAAGTTGGGTTCGTCCCGCGCGCGAGGTATGCCCCGCACACTGCGTCCCCGCCGGGCCCGAAGATGCCATTGCCTGGCCGTAGAGCACCCGTGCGTAGCGTGCCGCCAGCACCAGAGGGAGACTTGTCGGCAGCGAGAACGCGGCGTTCGCATATATACTTCGACGCGGCATAGTTGGAGAAGTGGTCAACATGGCGTTTTGGGACTAGCGAGGGATCGTCGTTGACGACTTGAACGAAGTACTTGGACTCGCGTTCCCAGGGCCAGAGGAGGTAGCGCGAGCTATGCACAGCTACGGAGCCGGAGGAGGTTTGAATGAATACGCTCGCTCCGACGCGTCGGGACGCGTCAAGGACGTTCTGCATGCCATCGACATTGATGCGCGTAGAGCGGTGTAGTAGCCTCTCGTCCCGCTCGAAGAAGAGGATATTAGCGGCCGTGTTGAATACAGTCAAGCCAGAATTGTCGCCCTTTGGCCATGGGAGGTCAAAGGCTCGGTTTACTGCGTCTTTGTCGGTGATGTCGACCTGCAGGAAGGTGACGTCCTTGACCGCGTCGCCTTGCATATCAGGTCGATCCGGTAGACGGATGTCAATTACGCGGATATTCTTTGCGTCTTCCCCTCGCCTGAGCAGATGAAGCACGAGCCAGCCACCCAAGAAGCCTGCCTTAGATAGAGTCAGTCAAACTTCAGGATAGGAAGTAAGAGCGTACCCCGCCAATTATGATGTACCTCCTCCCGGTCTTTGGGGGCAGTTGGTCCTCGATGGAAGCGCCCCTCGCCGCAAGTTCCTTCTCCAAGCGCGGCACATCTTTGGGCGTCAGACGCTTTGGGGAGAACTGCAAGACGCGTGCTGGTATGCTCTTGACGCGAGAGTCATTAAGTTTGAGGTAGGTGAGCGGGGCAACGACGGCAGCTGCAGCGCAAGCCAGGAGCGGCCAATTGGCGGGGAGGAAGAGATCGCTACTCGTCATGAGCGTGTACGAGGAGTGAAGGGGAGCAGGTCAAGATGGTGTTCCTTGAGCGTTGGCCAGAGTTGCACGGCGCTGGATGCCCAGTAGTCTAGTGATCGGCGCGCCCCTATGATTGTCTTCCCCTGTGTATACTGCGAGTTGCGAGCACCGCTGGAAGCCTCAATCTGCCGAGGGGAGAGGACAAAGTAGGTTCCTCGCCTTGGGAGGCAACGTGGTACGGGGAGAAGAGGCAACCTCGAAACATCGTCAGAGTTCAGCACAATGATCTCCGTGCGGGATTGCGTGCCGATCTCTAGGCGGGCCGGCCGCTGCAATTGCCGAGCACTCTGGTCCTGGACTATCCCGGCCATGGCGGCAGGGAGTCGACAATCGAGAAGGGAGCACGAGGAACAATTATCATTGCGCTTTGAGAGCATGCGAAGGAGGAGGAAGGCAGGTATGTTCTGATTGTTCGAATGCACACAAAGCCTTCCGGATGGGGATGCATGGATTCTACCAACTGCTTGCAAGCAGGATTCGACAACATGCGGGCGCGTTTTGTCATGAGAATCAGCGAGAAGAGTTCGAGAAGAGTTGATGAAGCGACGAGGCAAAGTCAGAATTGTCTATCTACATCGAATAAACCGCTAGCGCTACACAATTACATGTAAGTACACTCTCGATAAATATCCACAATCGAGGCTAGCCAGCACCCGCCCTCAATGGGCCGGACGCTGTATTGTAATTGCCGCTGAACTTGATTTCGATCCCGAACCGACAACAGCAGTCCGTATTGGCCTGCCCGGCTCAAAGGGCGGCGCAGCACTCGACAGCGTTGATCCGGAATTCCTTGTCGGCGGGGTCGTGGTGCTTGCTCCCGTCGTCGCAATATGCGAACTCGAGCTCGAGCCCGACGATAACAAAGGTCCTGATGGCGGCGTCGTATTGTGCAATGGCGCCCCGCTCCTACCGCCCTTCCCACCGTTGGGATGTGAGTGGTGGTGGAAGTGGTGATGCCGATGGTGGTGTGCTCTGGGCCCGGTGTGGTGCGGCACTGGTCGGTGAGCAGGCGGGCGAGTGATAATCCCCGGCACACTGCCGCCGAGTGGCGGGTATGAAGGCGTGCGCGTCGGCGGCTGGCGCGGCGGGAACAAGGGATTGGCGAAGACCTCGCCGAACTCAGTGACATCGGTGTCGAGAGGTTCGTCGAGCTCGCCACCGTAGAGCTCCTCCATCTCCGCGCGCTGAAGCTCACGCTCGAGTTCGCGAAGTTGCTCCTCCAGGTCGGGGAGAACCGTGCCCTCGAGCTTTGTGCGTTTGGCTTGCAGGCGCTCCGCTCTTGTGTCCAAGGCAGCGAGTTCGCTCTCCATCGCCGCCGTCTTCTTCCGCGCTTTCTCCTCTGAGCGTTCACGCGCTTTGCGAGCCTGATCCGCAGACCGCTTGAGCTCGCGATGCTTCGCCTCCCGCTCGCTTCGTGTCCGCTCCAAACCTGGTAACGACTCCTCCACCGCAGCCGCCTCCTCCTCCAGCTCCTCCCTCGCCGCATTCGCGCGCTTGACCGACTCCTGCAGCGCCAGCACGCGCTGCCTTGCGCGCTGCTCCGCCACCGAGTTCTTCTCCGACGCGCGCTTGAGTGCGTCGATCTCGGAACGCAGGGCCGCGTCGGTCTTCTGCGCATCTCGCCGCGCGGCCTTGAGCGCCTGTGTCAGGGTCTCCTTCTCGGACATGAGGGCGGACAGGGTCTGCTCCACTTGCGCTAGCCGGTCTTCCATGGTGAATGAGGAGGCGACGCTGCTCGGGGGCGAGCCGTTGGCGACTGCGGGGCGGCCGGCAGAGACGGATGAGGAGGAGGGGGTGGATGGGGCGCCTTGATCAGACGAGGAGGACGAGCCATCGTCCTCTATCGTTGCTTCATCAACCTTGGGGAACTCGAAGTCTGCAAGGGGGTCGGTTAAGCACTTTAGACAGGCGCTCTGTACAGGGAACGCACCTTCTGTGATGACCTGCCGCCTTATGACATTGCTCTCGCTCCCTTGCACCAAGCCCAGGTCTATGTCGTACTGCCGCCCAGGCATCAGGCCATAGATGATGATGACCGCCTCGTCCACCTTGTCGTCGATCCGTATGAGCACGCGCTGCCACGGCGCTTCGTTAACGTTCACCGACAAGCCCTTCGCCAGCACATCGGAAATGATGGCGCTGGTCGAGGGCGCAGCATTGCCCGCCTCAGCGTCCCCATCGTGGGCCTCGGCTTCCAGTGCGAGATGGTCATCGACGTCGTGTAGGGATGAGGAGAGGATGAAGGTAGCGGAGACGGAGGAAATTTCGCGGACGGAGAGGGACAAAGGGGGAGCCCAGGGTCGTATGGCGTGCCATTCTTGTTGCGAGTCGCTCGTTCCCGACATTGCGTAGGGTCGAGAAGGGGGATAGGGCAGTGAATGATACTGAGTAGATGAAGTCCAAGTCCAAGAGGAATTTCAGATCTCTGTGGGTGGCCCGCGTGAGGCATTTTCCGGGATCACGAGACCCCTTTCAAGTTCAACTCTGCTGCCTTGAACACTTTGTACAGTAGGATGCATAGACGACATTATGTAGGTATAGATACATAGCCTATACATTGCATAAATCGATGAGCATCATCTCCCCGAGAGTAGCTCCCGCGCCCCCTCCCGCCCAGCAATCCTCTCCAGCCTCATCTTGTCGTACTTCGAGTAGATCAAACGCGCGGTAACGTCGCTCGGCTCGACGCCATCGTCAAGGAAGGGGAAAGACAGGAACTCGGCGTAGTACCTGATCGTGAAGTCAGTCAAGCTTTTCCAAGGACGCCACCGCGAAGGGAGGTATACCTCGCATGGTCCGGCGGCCCATAGAACAGAAGATGTCTGATACCACGGAGCTTGTACCGCCTGTAGAAGTGGAAGCGCTCGCTGACGAGCAAGATGGGCTTCTTCCCAAGGAAGAATGCCTGGCGAGCGCGAGAGATATCCTGCGGGGTAGAGTACCTGGGTAAGGGTGATTAGCGCACTGTACTTGAGTGTATCACACAGGTGCTGAACGGAGGCACGAAGCGACGAGGGATGCGGCGAATAGCTGGTGATACTCACTCGCTCAATTCCGCAAAGCTATGCCCCTCCTTGCGCAGATGGTTTTGTACGCGGATGTAGTCAAAGGAGGAGGGAACGAAGATGCATGCGCGCTCGCGCTGTACAGCAGACTTCATGAGGCCGGGGAGAACCTGTCGGAGTGTATGAGCATCGTCAAGTCGGTCTTACTCAGTCAAACACAAGATACCTGCGTCGTAAAGAACTCGAACCGCTTATCCGGCTCGCTCTTCGCGCTCGGGCAGTCAAAGTACATGAAGTCGGTGTGGACGCCCTAGCTCCTCTTCAGTGACCGTCAACTGACTCGTTCAACTAGAAACTCACCTCAGGTACACTAACCCCATTCTCCCTCGGCCCAATCGCCAACCGGCACTTGCCCTCCACATTCTTCAACTGCGAATTGAACAGCGCGCGCTGCTCCGGCGTTTCGTACGCGGTGAACAGTAGCGACTGCCGCAGCAGCGCTGCCTGCCCATCCAAGCACCAGTTGCGTATGCGGGAGAAGTCAGCGTCGCGGGCGTCTTTAGGCATTTGGTTGAGGTGCTCAAGGACAAATTTGACGTGGTCCCAGTTTTGCTGGGACATGACGTCGAGGCCGTCGCCGACGAGAATTTCGATGGAGGAGAGGAGGTCGGCGTTTCTGGTTGGAGAGTAAGCACTAACTTTGGGTGGTTAACGAGACGGGAATACGTACTTCTCGTTCTCAATCCCCGTCCGCAGGCCTAACGGGCTGGCCAGGATGATATCGCAGCCGTACAGCCCACCACTGTCGTTCTGCTTCTTCTTCTTGCCACCCTCCTCATCGTGGTGCCGTTGAGCACCAAAGATGACCTTGACCGAGCGCTTGGTGATGCGCAAGCCTACGCGGAACTTGTCGTCCACATTGCCAGCGAAGGTCGCGACGTGATCAGGAGGGTAAGTACCTAACGAGGATCAGTACAGAATCGCTGAAGGATGCATTGTCAGGACACACCTGGTGGTGCCTCGGTCAACTTGTCCACCGCGCCCTCAGGCAGGCCAAACGCTTTTGTTATGCGATCGCGATCGCGGCCAAAGACGCTGTAGCTCTCGGGCAGCACTCCGGGAGCGGTGAGCGCATTGAACCACTTGAGCGCGAAGGAGCGGAAGGGGCAAAGAATGAGGATAGAGGGGCGGGTGAATGACTGATCCTGCAGTGTCTGGTCGGGGTTTTTGGCGAGAGATTCGGTGTTCTTGAGCACGCGCTTGCGTTTTCTGGGCTGCATGAGCGACAAGACGGTAGCCCGAGGGAGAGCACGCACCTCAGGACGTGAGTCAGAGCATGGCGCGCAACAGTACTGCGCGAGCTCCCAGCGCGAGAAGTGTCGACTACAAGTGCGTCGCGGTATGCAGACATGGCCGCCTCCAGATTTAAAGGTGCGTCCTCGGCGGGTAGTGCAGTACCCTCAGGTACTTCAACCACTCCATCCTTTGTCGCACGCTTCTCCCAAGCGCGTCGCTCAACGGCCGCGCGCGCCGCCTCCGTAAGCGCCGCAGGCTCATTCCCCCAATGCCGATCATACACCTCCGCCTCATCAGCCACAGCCAACGCCTGATCCTGCCCCTCTTCATTCTCCTCATCCACTTCCTGCTCCTGCTCCCCCTCCTTGTTTTCCTCCGCTTCTTCACCATTCTCCTTCGCCGCACTGTCCACCTTGGGCTTCTTGCGCGCGTTCAGCTTGGTCTTCATCGGTACGAAGCTGTCTTCCGCCTCGCGTTTGCGCTTGTGCGACTTCGACTTGAGTGCGGAGACATTGAGGAGCGTGAGGAGCTTCGTCCGGCCGTCGTTGGGGTCGTAGACCTTCATTGTGGGGGTCGCGTCGAAAACAATGGATGGCCGATCGGGAAAAGTGATCGCGCCTTGGTGATTGATTCCGTCCTGAACCGCGCACGTGCGTTTGTTTGCTCGTCGAACGAACAAATAAAGCCCCGCTTTCCTCGGACTTGCACAGTAAATTGGCGCAAGATATTCGTGAAAGAAGCAACAGTAGATTTAACATCCTGCGTAACATGATTTCCAGATATATAGAGCTACGAACGAACGTCTATTTGTGCATCCAGTCCACGTATACCATCTTTCAACAACTCGATTTAAATAGCAGTCAGCGCCAGTTAGCAATTCGATAGACCATGTTCACAGCTTCTCCGACGCCGGAGCCTCCTGCATGCGCACCCAGAGGCCGTCCTAGATGAGCGTCAGCCATCATCATTTTCACTCAAACGAAGACGACCGCTGACCTTGAGATACATCGTCAAATGCGCCGCAAACACCCTTTTCTCCAGCTCCGCATCCGGCGCGTCCGTCGTCCTGAACCTCGCCACCGACTCCGCCGACTGCACATCGTCCGCGAGGGTGAAAGCCGAGAAGTTCTGCAAGAGCCTGACGAGGAAGAACGACATCTCGTTGTACGCGAACTGCTGCCCGAGGCAGATGCGCGGGCCGGCGTTGAATGGGACGAAGATGTACGGGTTGTGGGTGAGGTACTTGGCGAGGCGCTCGTCGATGAAGCGGTCCGGGTTGAATTTGCCGGCTGGTGGGTGGTTAGCGGGTGTGGGAGGGGGGAAGGAAGACATACCATCAGGACCCCAAAGATCGGTACGACGGTGCATGAGGTAGACGCTGTAGAAGCAACGGGTTCCCTTGGGCACGAAGATGGGGCTCTGGCTGTTGTTCTTGTACGAAAGGAGGGTGTCACGGTTGGCGGTCCTGCTGTTGACCGGGCTGCGAGAACGTAAGTGATAGCCACAACCTACTCGAGCATGGCACCTACACGATGGGGTACAGACGGAGGACCTCGTTCAGGAAAGCGCGGAGGTCTACAATTCGAGTCAGTCGCCGGCTCAACATACTATGTCCCGTTTGCTCACACTTCATGTCACGAATGTCCTCGTACGTGGGGCGGCGAGTCGGTCCAACCTTGTCGAGAATCTCGGCGCGCAGCCTCTCCGTAATGTACGGATGCTCCGCCATCTTGTAGACACCGTAGGCCAGAGTACCAGAGGTTGTGTCACGGCCGGCGACCAAGAGGTTGACGATCTCATCGGTGAGAACTTGCTTGTCTGTGGAAAGCGTCAGAAATCCCGTGAAGTGGCTCAAGCAGCGGAGGCAGTTTACCCTGCGTGTGGTTGAGCAAATGGTGCAGCAGCGTGTCGTTCTCGCCCGGCTTCGCCGCCGCCCCCGTCTTCGCCTCAATATCCTGCCTCGCAAACGCCGGATCGTCCAAAATACCCCTCACAAATCCATCCACAACCTTCCGATTCGGCGCGATCTTATCCTGCCAGAACTCATACAACCGCCACGCCGAGCCGCCCACCCGCGAGCGGAGCGCCATCAGATTCTGCCCCTCGCCAAAGGCCTCCACGAACTTGTTCGACGGGTGCTCGAGGAATTGCTTGGAGTTGGCGAGGGGGGAGGATGGCGGGTAGGGGAGGCCGGCGCCCGCGGAGTTGACGTCGTGCCCGAAGAGGAACTCGGTGGCGGAGTCGAGGGTGAAGCGGGCGATCATGTCCTGGAAGTCGATGGGGAAGCCCTGCGCGAGGCGGGCTTTGGCCTGCCGGAGGATGTCGTCCGCGTGCCGGTCGAAGATGTCGAAGTGCGCGATTTTGTCCTTGTTGAAGAAGGGGCGGGTCATGGTGCGGTGGAATCTGGGGGTGAAGAGGGTGAGTTGGGTGAGTTATGGGTGGAAATGGCGCAGAGAGACACTCACTTCCACATGTCGCCATCAGAGTTGAAGACGCCACGGCCGAGGAGGGAAAGGCCAATCTCGAAGGTCACAGGGCCTTCATTTGCGGAGATTAGAGCGAGCACGGGTCCGATGAAGAGATTGACTTGCCCTTCTCAAACTCCTCGAATTGAGTGGCCAAGATAGCCTTAGATACGCCGGTGTGTCAGCAAGACCGCTCGTACGCCCATATCATTGCATTTACCTTGACATGGTCGGGCTCCAGAGTGAAATACTGTAAACGCGATTGAGTACAGGACATCATATGCTGGTCAGGCTGAACTTACGCGCGTGTCTCCCATGATGTCGGCGCAGAAGACATTGGAGCCCGTCTCTTTGGCCCAAAGACCGATAACATTGGCTAATGAAGAGTTAGTTCGCCCTGGCGCCAGATAGACTCGCAGCGCACTGACCGAACAACCCCTTCCTGACCGAGTTCCGGATGGTGGACAGATGACTGATACCGAAAGGGAGCTTGCTCTGGACGAGAGGCGGGATAACAGCGCCAGCAGCAGCAGCCTTGCGACGGTTCTTGGCCTGCGTGAGAACGCTCGAGACGACCCACGAGATCGGGTGCACGAGGATGATGGCGGCGGCGACAACCCACGCAGGCAGCTTGACCTCGCGGGCGTTCTCCAGCACGCGCAGGCATCCGTATGCGAGCACGGACGGGTAGATGAGACGAGGAATCGTCCTGAGCAAGTACACCACTCCAGGAGGGGCCATGATAGCAGACGAGGGAATGAGAAAGGCTTTGCTGGAGAGTGCGGGCCCTTTATACGACCTTCCTCATACGACGGTAACGACGGTGGCGATAGCCGGGCTACTTCTCTCCTCGGGGAGGGTGCTTTGCCGACCGAGGCCGACAATGTTCGCGCGAACGGCGTGGGGAAGGAGTTGTGGACAATAGAGAAGAGAGGGAGCGCGTCACCACAAGCGCATCGTTGACCAATTTGGGATTGCTCTTTGGCTGCGGGAGTCACCCGCATGGTAATGGCCACCTGCGTGAGCTGCCCAGATGATCAGCAGGAGCGTGAGAGCGGTCAACGACGCGACCATCTGGCAATCATATCGCCAGTAAATATGGTTGGTTGTTGAAGCGGAATCTCTGTGCTGTCAACGACCATTATGGGGATTGGGTATGTTCCCGTATGCAAAGGGTACTTATGACATTAGCGTCGACTACACAGACGCGGTGAGCGGCGTGTTCACCGTACTCCTTGAGGTGGATCGATTGCGGCGTGTACGTGGGCATCAGAACGCGGTGCTCGGCGACGTGGGCTGACCGAAGTTGGACTTGAGCACCAGCTTTCAAGGAGGTCTGGACTGCTTTCGTATTGCGAGGGGTTCAGCAAGCTCTCAATGGAGAGCTTGAGCGCCTCTGCTCATAGACCGACAAGGGCCCCGAGTTCATCCTGTATGGCAGGAGATGGGCGATGGAATCAAACAGAGCGGATGCGCGGATCAACAATCACACTGCGGATGCTTTTCCCGTTGTCAAGTCCGCGGATGTCCGCGGTCTGCCCTGGCGTACGTTCATGTCCTCACCTCTGCTCCCGAGAGTCCCGTGTCGAAGCGGAAGAACGGGCTATACTGGGAGCTGAGCATGTTGAACACACGTCTCAAGCTTGGAGGATAGGATTTTGCGGGATGAGCAGACCGACTGTGACCACTAGTAAGCAAGGTCGTAAGCCTCACACGAGCTATTCCCAGTCTAGGGGAATCGGCCTACGTCCATGTTGGGTCAAATGTCCTTCGTCTTGCACAATGATTAACAATTGTAATGATAAGGGTATAGTAGATATTCTGACGTGTATTCTCGTTCAAGCAAACCCACCATCCTCGAGCGAGTCGGGCAGCGCATTTGTGGCACTGCCGCATCCCGACTCTGGTGGTGTCGAACCCACCACAATCTCGATGTTACCACCGCCAACAATATCGTCGAAGGAGATATAGCAGATGGTATCGCGCGCTCGACCTGCGCACGGTGCATCAGGGGAAATTTCTTTGCAGGCCTGAGCTCAACGTACCATTGACCGAAACGGTCTGAATGTAGAGGTTGCTACCGTCGTCGGGGTTCGCCTTGAGCGTCGACGAGTCGAAGTTAGAGACGCTGACAATCGTCGAAGTGCCGAGGAGGTCGTTGTTGATGGTGTAGCTCGACAGGAAGGGCGATCCGAGCAGCAGTTGCTTTGTCGCGGGGACCGGGTAGAGGCCAAGGAGATGGAAGGTCAGTAGCGCGGCCATTGCGCCGGAGTCTCCATCATATGATTAGACTGGGTCATACGCAGGAGCCATTAAGGCTTACCGTCGTTACCGGGTATCTGAGGCAGACATCAGTATAGTCCCTCGCTGACAAGTAATTGAATGACCCACCCCCTCAACGCCCGTCCCGAAGTTCTCATATACGACCTTCCGTACTCGCCTTGCGCTCAGATCCGGGCGATTCGCATAGTGATACAACCACGGCGTCTCGAACGAAGGCTCGTTCCCGGGCAAAAAGTACCCGCCGTCGAAGTAGCGGTCCCTGAAGTCTGCCGTCAGCTCTCTTTCCCCATCGTCGTTGCACCCTCTGCAAGACATTTTCACAGGAGAAAGAAGCGGCTTCGCAGGGGAGAAAGAGCCCACAGAGAAAGTCCACTCACAATCTCGTCACAAACCCCTCCGCCCCACCCATAAACCTCACGATCGAGGACATCGAATGCGGCGCCCAGAACGAGTACTCATACGAGCTCGACTCGTAGAAGCCCGTATCGTTGTCGTCGCCGCGCGCGCAGGAGTGCGAGCCCGAGTCGACGGGGGAGCATGCGTCGGGCGGGGTATATACGAAAGTGCCGTTCTGGGAGGTGTGGGATGTCAGTTCCGAGCTTCGCTAGCATCGCGGAATTAGGGAACAAGGCGCAGATTGCACAGGAAGAAAAACTCGACAAAAAAACTCAACACGCACTTCTAACCTCTTCTGCACATATCCCGTAAAGTTATCGTACTGCACGTCCGCGTCCCACACGTTTTTGAAGTTCAGCGAGCGGTTCGTGTACGTGGCAACGTCGTCTTCGGACTTCCCGAGCGCCTTCGCGGCCTGGCGGACAGCGAAGTCGTTATGCGAATACTCGAGCGTGCGGGAGACCTCGCGGGTGGCGAGGCCGGTGGAGGCGCGGGTTTTCAAGCCTGGTGGGGTGGGAAGGTTAGTACATTTTTGACGGTCGTCAGCGTAGGTGTGGCATTCAGAGAGGGAGGGACTGGGTCGAGTTGGAGGGACTGTGTCGAGTTGGAATGTCAAGAGATGCACCCACCATCCGGCGTGCCCCCATTCGCTTCCACCAAACACTCATCCCGCACCGCCGCGCACCACTCCTCGTCGGGGTTCGGCTGCATGTCGCTGATGCACTGGTCGTACTCTGCGTTATGGTCAGTGATATTCTCCCCCGTGCGAGCAACAACGTCGGAGGCAGCAATGGTCGAAGTGGACCGCAAAAGCACTGGTCGAAGGGGTCCGCAAAAGCATTTGTCACAAGTCCCTTGTATGGCCCCGTCACGACTCTGCCACTCACCATCCTCGCAGAACGACGTATTATTTCCCGGCGAGCAGTGCTGCGACTTGTAGTTCGAGCCGATGTACGGGTCGCCGGCGACGCAGGGATGATCGGGTAGGCACTCCGTGCTGCCCGCGACGCAGTAGGCGCCGGTTTTCTCTGGGAGGTTGGTGTTGGATTAGCATCCATCCATTCGATGTTTCCCTGGACAGGATATTGAGGAAACAAGACGATGAGAAGAAACTCACTCCTGCACACGCTATCGATACATTGGAAGCCGTCGGAGCCACAGAGGGAGACTGCAAGGAGCTATAAGTATGCGTCGAAGTGATGAGGATCAACCAAACTCACGTCCAGTATCCCCGCAATCCGCGGCCGTCGAGCACGAGCCGCCGGCTTTTGAAGTGCCAGCGCCTTTCTGACCGTCAGTAACATGTTCAAGCGTGACTGTAATTGTGGACGGGTAGATGCCACCCAAAGCCCTCACGCACATCGGTCGAAAGGAATATACCCGAACCGCTTCCAGACGTCGTTCTGCCGGCCATAGCGGTACCAGTCGACTGGCGTCTCCTCCGCGGTGGTGACGAGGGCGCTGTAGAGGTCGTCGGTGTTGACCTAAAAGGGTAGGATCAGTCTGCGTCCTTGCGCCTTAGCCAAAACTTATGCGGGAGAAGACAGTAAGACTCTTGATAAATCGTACTCACCCCCAGCTCCGCCGCCTGGTCGGCATACTTGACAGCAAACTCGCCGAGGACGGGCATTCCGTTTGCGCCGCCCTGGATGTAGCCGGCCTTCGTGCTGACGCGGCATTCGGGGATGTAGCCTGAAAGTGGTGAACAGATCAGGGTGTGTCCGAGATAGCGACGAGGAATGCATGGGTAGAGTAGACAGAAATCGATGGATAAGGAAGACTTACCATCAGCGCGCCACCCGTCAATATACGTCCGCACGATTTCCGACCACTGCCGGGGCCAAAGGATGGAAAGCAGCGGGTGCTCTGTCCTAAACGTGTCCCAAGAGCTATCGGAGTGATGAGCATTCTATAGTCTCCCGTCAGGAAGCTTTGTCATACCAGAACAGCGAGTCATCTGTAGAACAAGCATGTTAGCACTTCGTCATCCTTGAGGGCAGAGATTTCCCAGAAGCAAGGGTGAAGCTTACAAAACGGTTCCCCACTCCCCGAATACGGATTCTCGCCTGTGAAGTTCGCCGGCACGAGCGCCGCGCGATAGAGCGACGAGTATAGCAGCCCCACCACTGTCGCGTCTTCTTTCGCCGTGTCGACCTGGACGGCGTTTAGGCGCGCTTCCCAAGCTGTCTGAGAGGCTTGCTGGGTGGTATTCCATGCCTGGGGTGCACTTTCAGTCTGACTTGTTCCATCCGCACAGCGGAGGAGACCTTTACTAACCGCTGAATCCAGCCCGGGCACTTCCGCCTCTGCATTTGCGCACGCTTGCGCAGAGCTGAGCATCGAAACGCCAAAGCGCAGGGTGACCGACCCATTGTCGCCTCCTGCGAAGGAGAGGAGAGCGCCAGCGTTTAGCCCTGCATAGCCATTGGCGTTGTAGTCGTACGAAACCGAGGTGCCATTATCGGAGACGGTGTCGTTGGCGTAGGTCCCAGAGGCCACGAGCGTGTCGGTGGGAAAGTCGTAGCAGGCGTAGGCGGTGTAGTTGTAGGTGCCGTAAGACTGCAAAAACGTCCCCTCGAGCTCGATGCGACCCACGTCTGGATCCAAGCTCAGACTACCGCCATGGAAGGAGCGCTGCAAGTCATTCGTCAGGTCAACGACGACATGCGTGCTGTTCGAGCCTGAAGGATAGGTGAAGCGAATAAGGCCAGCGCGGCGAGTTGAGGTCGTCTCGATTTGGATGCCCGTGGTCAGGGTGGAGGTGAAGTACCCGGGGGAGGCGGAGTCGCCTTCGGTACGTTTGACTTTCCTGTAGTGTGTCAATGTGTAAGTCGGCTCGTCAGCGAAGACTGGAGGAATTACTGACCTGTCGTCGATACCGATGGGACACGAACTGAAGTCGCAGTCTGCAAGCGGAAAGAGAGGGAAAACGCCCCAACCGCCGGTGGCCGTCCCTCCAGTTCCCTCGTCATGCATGAGGGAGATGCCTACGGAGTACATGAGTATTGAGCTGCCTGAGTTACACCTTTGCGCTAACTCGCCTGTCACTGAGTAATTGCCAGCTTTGTACCCGGCCTGGCGAGGACTGGTGTCCATATCGAGACCAACCTGTGAGATTCGACACTGAGCAAGTCAAAGAGCAGATACAACCCAGTATCACTTACCTTCGCCATCCCATTGGGGACTGCAGCGCCTGCAAAACACAGGGGTCAATTACCTCACGAGAATACGCGACGCGACGCGTCAGACCCACCTGGCAGCGCATTGCCATCCGAGCCTGTGCCGATGAAAAGATTCACAAACGGCGTATACTGCGCGCGAGACGCAGCAATCAAGGTGACTGTCACCGCACGCATCGCGGTCGCAGAGGGTCAACAGACGCGCGATAAGGGCAGCAGCAGTGGCAACGCAGGACAAGAACCGTGCGCAGAGTAGCGGCTATAAATGAGTGTGAAGGACGCGGTCACGTTTCTCGGAGTGGGATACTGCAGAGTGGGTGCCCGCAGGGCCAGGAACACGCGGGAAACGTTCGACCTCGAGACAGGCGATTGGGCGGAAAGCGCAGGGATCGAGAGGGAGGAGATGAAGGATGCAACCGTGCGTCGGTTTCTTCGTCCTGCTTTTATGTTGTTGTTGGAAACGTAAGGATCTGGTGTTTGATGGTACCACTTTGGACTTCCTCACCACCGCCCAAGCGTTTGAGGCAAGCTCGAGGTCAATCAACTCCACCCACCCTCAATTCAGGGCTGCCTCCGTGGGCGCGTCTCTCAGCTTCAAAGCTTCAAGAGTCATAAACACTGTAATTTTCCTGCTAAGGATGTTTCTTCGGGGTCGAAAACGGCGGGCTCCAGTCGCTGGCGAATATTTCTCAATCCCGGACTGATTCCGACATGGCGGGCGCGCCCAAGATGGATTTCCCACGCACACGGCGCATCTGATCCGCTTTCCTCGGGCCGACATGCCGGAGTAGCCCCTGAAGAGCGTGCCAGACGCGCTCATGTTGTCGTTCCGAAGCGCGTCCCTCATCGTCCTCGTCGTTGCGCTCCTCTTCCGCGCCCTCTCAGGCCCGGCGGAACTGAACCCCGATGCGCTGTACGACACCGATGGCGCTGGCGACGCGCGTGTCCTGCTCGTGACCGCGCACCCAGACGACGAGGCCATGTTCTTCGCGCCCACACTACTTGCGCTGGCGGCGAAGGTGCGTGCAAGCGTGCGATATTATCGAAATATAGGACTGACTCTCTTGCAAGGACGTGTCTGTATACTCTCTCTGCCTTTCCGTGGGGAATGCTGACGGCTTGGGGGACGTACGGCGACGCGAATTCGGCGAGAGCCTTGACGCGCTGGGAGTACCAGAGAAGAGGCGATGGGTGCTGGATGATCCGTATGTCGCCATATAACCTTTCTGGTCTTATCTTTATGTCTTTCCCCAGTGCTCTTCAAGATAACTTCACTGCGATCTGGGATGCAGACGTGATCGCACGAACAGTGCTCCCCTACGTGGCAGAAAGCGCTATCACTACCGTAAGCAATTTACACCCATCCGCCGGCCCCATCTATCTATGCTTTTTCTATCCCCTTACTCTCTCACCCCATGCACTCATTCATTGGATTTCTACCCCAGTTCCTCACCTTCGACCGCGAAGGCGTTTCCCAACACCCCAATCACCGCTCTATCCGCGAGGGCATCCGCACACTTCTCTCCTCCGCTGACTCGGACGATCTCGACGCCTTTCCGACCACCCTTGCCACCCACCCACGCTTCTTCACCCTCGTCACCGTCCCCTTGGCCTCAAAGTACCTCGGCGTCATTGCATCACTGCAAGCCAGGTTCGACCTCGCAGCGATGGCGACATTGGACGCACTTTCGGACGCCTTCGCTCGATACATCGGAGGCGACAAGGCCAGCGAAGACCTCTCTAAAGCGGGCGTCGACACAAGCTCAGCTACCAACGATGACACCACCGCAAAAGACATCGACTCCAACCCTACCCGTACGCCTTCCGCCCCCGTCATCCCCGCCTTCATCTCTGGCTGGGCAGAGTACAAGACGGCTGTGCGCGCCATGTTGCGCCACAAAAGCCAGATGGTATGGTTCCGCTGGCTGTACGTCGCGTTTTCGAGGTACATGTGGGTGAATGAGTGGTTTGAGGTGGCGGCTTGAGGGGAGGTGGTCGTGCGACAGGCGAGAAGTTAGTGGGTGTGTAGGGACGGGGTAGGCGATGCAAACCACAATTTGTTGTACTCGAACCCTGACGACTATTCATGCGCAAATGCCGGTGTGGCATCATATAGCCATCACAGGCAAAGCACACGAACGACGGATCTCGGATTGCGAGGTCTGGGAAGCATTGCAGATTGTGGGTGGCGTCTTATGTCCTATCTCAGCAGTGCAAACGAGCCACAATAACCTCCAACTGTATTCCTCCTCCCCATCCGACTACCCTCCACGACGGAATGCCCGCAACCTTGGAGTTTTGCACTCGAATTCCAGGAACCCATCCTCCGCCATTGCTGCCCTCAGTGACGATCTGGTCGACTCATCCATCTCGTCCGGTACCGACCCATTTGCAGCATTTATCGAGAGGAACTCCAGGCGTGGCCGAGTCCGCGACTTGACCATGTCGACGAGCGCCTGGTGGCTGAAGTGTACAATCCCTTTGATCGTCCACCTCGTCAGACACGGCAGCAGGGTGGGCTGGCCTCCCTCCTCAGCCGTCATGCGACGCAAGAGGTCGTCGGTGACGGACGACCCAGGAATCATGCCCAGCACATCCTCCCGCACCGACGACTCTTCCTCCAGGACGAAGTCCGAGATGGACGGGAGCCGCTCCAGCACGCCGAGAAAGTCGTCGGTGGGCACGATGATGGTCCTCATCTTGAGCGCGGTGACGGTGCATTGCGAACGAGCCAGGAAAGCGTCGAACTCATGCATTGGCCACGCGTCTAGCCGGAGTCGTCCGTAGGCTTCCTCCAAGAACGTCCGACGCCCGGTGGGCCCGACGCCGTGGAGGCTCAGGCGCCGCAGCCTCGGTAGAGTGAAACTCGACAGGAGGTGGACGAGGACCTGCGGGGAATCCATCACGAACGTCGCGTCCTCCAAGCACGGGAACTCGTGGACGGGGCCTCCCGGCTCGTTCCCCTGCTGCCCGACGCAGACCTCGAGGGTGACCAGCCGACGGCAGCTCGCGAGGACACTGGTGACAGTGACCATCGACGTGAAGTCGTGCACACGCAGGTCGGTGAGCTGCGCCCATGGCAGCGTGCCCGCGGAGTTCGTGACCGGACCCGTCCAGCTGTGCAAGCGGGGCGCGTTGCTGAAGCCTTCCACGCTGATGTCGTACCAGGTGCGTTCGACTTCCGCGTGCTCGAGGAACCCGGGTACGATGCCAGGGGCGAGCTCGGGGATGATATGGACGAGAAAGGCAGGCAGCACGCACGTCTTCCACCGAGCGAACGTGGTGAAGACCAAGCGCACAACCTTCCCGACGATCTCCTCCCAGCATTCTTCCTGGTGCAGTAGGGCCTGCAGCTCGACGCGCAGGGGAGCTGACTTCGATCGCGTGAGGTAGCACTGCAGGAGGGATAGAGACCGCGAAATCAGATCCTCCCTTCTTTGCAGCATTCTCTGTACGGAAACGTCGGTTGTGTAGTACCCCTCGGCGTCCAAGTCGAACCTGAAGAAATCTATGAGGATAGGTGGCGTCCAGAACTCAGTATCGAGGACGGCAATGTCGGCCCAGAGGCGGCAGACCCAGCTGATTGCAAGCGCAGGAGGACGCAAGTGGCTGAGTGAGTGATCAGGAGGGTACGCGTCGCCCGTAGGGGGGAGGATTAAGGGTTCGTCGGAACAAGCGTAGAGAAGGATTGGTCGTAAGAGTTCCGTCGGCAGGGTGTTGATGAGGGCAGACGAGCTGATAGATGAGGCAGGCATTTCTTCTGGTGTACCTCTTCGTGCTCCGCAGGTCTTCCCTCGCTTGATGCAAGCGCGATCCCGAACCTCAAGTCGGTTTGGATGATATTGGAGCTTTGACAGAAAAGCTGCGACGACATTAGTAAAAATACTGGGCTTGGCTAGACGTATAGACACTCACAGATCTATGGTTCCTATGGAGCCGCTCAAGCAGACTCCACTATGGGCAATAGGTGGAACCGTGACAACCCGCGCTCCCATGTGCGCCAACCACGTGTCTGTAGGAAATCTCCAGTCACGGTCACGCGCCTGACCTCGCGCGTATTTCTTCTGACCGCCACCCATTCCAAGAGCTCTTCGCCAATGGGCAAGCGGCCCCCCGACTCTGATTGCTCCGAATACGAAGGCGGAAATAGCTCAAGCTCTGACTATGTATCCAAACCAGTGCTCAACAAACGCAAGGCGAAGGCCGCCCCAAAGACGCGGACCAAGAAGGTCAAGGTTGATTCTGAAGACAAATCGGAGACGCGCACCCTCTCTGTGCAGCACTCCGTCTCTATGCACAGGTTAGACGACCCCGCGCCCATGCGCGCGGCACTTCTGGCCTGGTACGATGGCGTCAGCACCTCCCGCGGTATGCCCTGGAGAAAGCCCTTCAGACCAGAAGCTACACGCGACGAGCGAGCGCAACGTGCGTACGAGGTATGAAGATCATCTTACTGGGCCGCACGTATCTGAGCAAGTTCTGCCGCCTAGGTATGGGTGTCCGAAATCATGCTTCAGCAGACGCAAGTTAGCACCGTCATTGCGTATTACAATAGATGGATGGAAAAGTACGTACACCGAGCTCTGTCTCGCGCCGCTCGCTGATAGAGGACCGACGCAAAGGTTCCCCACTCTTGCCGACTTGGTATGTCGTATCGACCGCGCTTTTGAATGGTGTTGACCCTTTTTGGCAGGCGAAAGCAAATATTGACGACGTCAATGCTCTTTGGAAAGGTTTAGGGTACTATTCGAGGGCCAAACGCTTACTCGAGGGCGCTCAAAAAGCCGTTCAAGAGTACGGTGGTCAGCTACCTGATAATGCGAAGGATATGCAAGCCAATATACCTGGTATCGGTCGCTATAGCGCGGGTGCAATTTGCTCTATCGCGTATGGTGAACGTGTCCCCGTGGTACGTACATGTCCACCTCTTCAGGGCGATCGTGGCGCTGAACTTCGCGCCTAGCTAGATGGGAATGTGCACCGCCTGATGAGCCGCGTCCTGGCGCTTCATGCGAACCCCAACGCCAAAGCGACACTGGACTTGCTATGGACAGCTGCGGAAGCGATGGTTATGGCCCCGGAGCCGGGCATCGATGCGTACGTCAGCGCTTGTACGCCTCGATGTATAGAGCTCATCTGTCTGCATTCAGCAAAGGTCCCACGCAGCACGCCGGCGATATCAACCAGGCGTTGATAGAGCTGGGAAGTACCGTATGCAAGGTTAAGGACCCCAACTGCGCGAGCTGTCCTATCTCGTCATGGTGCAAGGCGTACACGCGGGCCAGTCATCAGGTAAGGTCCCCGACGAGGTCGTCTGTGCATAGGCTCATCCTTCTGCAGGAGAAAAGTATTGGGGACATAGAGGACCTATGTCAATTATGCGAACCACTTCCAGACGACACGAGTGTCACGATTTACCCCATGCGTGTAGAACGCAAGAAGGCGCGAGAGGAAGTCGACGCCGTCAACGTCATTGAGTGGCGGGGACATGATCCGGACCAAAGATTTATCATGCTTGTCCGCCGACCTGAAAATGGTATCTTACCCCTCGCTATCAGTCCCTAAGCTCACTGACTAAGTACAATTTTTCGTTGCTTTCCAGGCCTCCTTGCCGGTCTCTACGAATTTCCGACCATCGAGAACGTCTCCGAGGACGCTTGCGCCAAAGGCCATACAAAGAAGCTTCTCAGCACGTACTTCAAGGATGGCGTGCTGCCTATGGAATCTGGTGAAGGCTCTGATGATCAACTTCGAGTTGTCTCCTCGCGCCCCAAGGGCGACGTCCTCCACATCTTTTCTCACGTCAGAAAGACCTATCGCGTTACGCATGTCGTTATACAGGGTGGCGCTTCCCCGCCTATTCTCGCTGCGCGCGCATCCCCGGACCGACCCAGCGCGACGCCGAAGCCAGACAAGAAAGGGAAGGCCAAAGGCAAGGCGAAGGGTGCCACCGCCTCGAGCGCGTCGGCGCCTGCAGACGGCCCGTCGGCCGTGTGGACAGAAATCGCGAAGGTTTCTGATGCGAAGTGAGTGGTCACCGGTGTCTACATTTGGGAATGCTTAACGCAACCGCGTAGCATCGGGACAGGCGTGGGGAAAATCTGGAGTCTGATCTGGTCAGGCTGAATGGCGCGGCTCCGAGCGCTGCAAGCATCGAACCGGTCATTCTCAGGCGCGGCGTTGGGGTAATCTCGGGCCGTCGTTGTTGGTGTGCCTAGCGGGATGAGCGTGAGAGCTCGTATGTCTTCCACTGCCTCAGTTGACCGCCTCGATGGCCGCGAAATGACATTCTGGTTCACCCCCCTTCGCACGGCGCGCCGCAGGGACGTCGCCGCGGCCGAAAGAGACGGCAATACCCTGCAGCATGCCACCCACATTCAAGCGGTTAAGGTTCCGGCATATATGTCTCTCTGACTGACAGACCGTCTAGCGCTAATTGCCGGGCCAGCGAGCTAGCGAGTTACTTGGAAAGGTGGAATGGCATTGCTACCCTAATAACCGTGACGACACCTTTCTCGAGGTCGATGTATCTGCCTGATTAACCGTTATCGACTGGAAAGTGGTTCGACGTGCTTCCCAAGTAGCGTCCGACGGACTCGCGCGTCCTCCCCGATTTGACCGCTGATTTTTGTGCAGTCAAGGGTGACTTCCGGACATCGTCAGGTGAGTCTTTCGTCCCCCACGCGATATCCTATTCTGCAACTGACTTCTCTACTAGCCGGCCCGCTACTCAATACTCGGCGCAATATCACTCGAAGACTGTTAAGCGTCGGTAGACGTGTACAGGCAACACGTCAACTTGCAATAGCAAGTCGGCTTTGACGTTGCTTCGCTTTTTGCGAAGGGCCGCTGGTGCGCCGCTGATCGGTGAGTGCGCACTTAGAATCAATAGACGATTGAGCTCACCCATCTCCATGGGCCCCCGTCGTGCATACAGGATTACAACGCAGAAGTCCGACGGCTCTAATCTTGCCTTTGCTAGCTACGAATGCACCCCGCGAAGATTCGACTACGTACAATTGACAACCAAGTTGCGACCCACCTGACAGGCCTCTGAATACTTTCTTGGTGAATGGCGGGAGAAGAAACCGTGCCTTCGCTCACTTCCAGGCTGAGATCTCGTCTCTCATCAGAATTGCCGAGGTTCCTCTCGCTCGGACCCCGGTCCAGCCGTGGAACATGCCCGGGATGTGCCTGTACACCTGGGAAGCTGTATCGGCGGCGCATCCAGTGTGTATCCAAGCAACTATACTAGCATTTGTAGGTGGTTTTGACGTCGGCGATTCCGTTGTTGTTCGTTTTCTCACACGCTACAGGAGACGCGATTCAAACCGGCCTCTTTGCCACGCCAAATCAAGTCCACAAGGGTCGTTATTGTTTCCATCGAGCCATCGCACGATCCTTTGCAATCGGCTTCATCGATATCGAGCCAATCATTCTGGGCGCGAAGATAATCTATTTAGACTTTCGGAGATGTTTGGACCCTCAACCCAGGGGCGCAAATCAACGGTCCCAGGCCTTCTTGGAATCGCCCGTGGCATACCCGTTGTTTCTCCCACCGCCGCCGTCACCAGATGTTGCGTTTCTGGGTGGGCATACGAATAGGAATCGCTTGTACGCATGCTGTTCTACCGACAAGCACGCACCTCGCAGGCGGCGCTTACGGGAACAAGAGCAGGTGGGGATATGATTTAGGGGTGTATTCAGAAACGTCACCGGAGATGATCACTTGACAAACTCAAAAGATACCAAATCAGGATATAGTAGGGTGCGGACACGCTCGCCGCCTCCCCGCGCATCGTATCCCCTGTCATCCTGGTCCCCTTCCATGCGCTCCCCCGGGATGGCCGCCGCTGCCACGCCGATGCCGTACACGGCGCACCCTACAATTCTCCGTGCAGCCAGTAGCACGCTTTCGGTAAGTTTTAGGCTGTTCAATCTCAGATAGCCTCCGCTCAACGCCCCTGGGCGCTGAGTATTTTTGTCCAGGTGATACTTATTAACTCGGCGCGCGTGCTCGCTGATGCGGCTACCCCCCTCATCTCAATATAAGCCTTCACTTCGACCGGTGGACGCGAGCGCTGTCACCAGCACCCCTTTCTCCCTTTGACGCCGACGCTCGCCTTTTACCCTCGACGTGCTTGCTTGTGCTGCTGTCTCGACTCCTTTTGCTCGCTCAGACATGAGCTCGTTCGTACCATCTACTGCCAACGACTACACACCAACAATGCAACATCCGACCGTCGTGAACACGAAGATCCGATCGACGCAGGACGCCCTGCAAGTCTTTAGCGCCGTGGCCAGACACGTTCTGCCCCTCATCACCCACCGCCTCGACGCCGAGGAGCGGCGCGCAATATGTTCCGGCAACGTATACGTCTGGGAGGAGAGAAGCGCTGACACCGCGGGAATGGGCATGGAACGATGGTGCGTGTTCTGCACGCTGGCTACTTACTGGGAACTGACTTCGCAATAGGACAGATGGGTTGAGCTGGGGTCCGAGTCGTGTTCGCGATGTGAGGCGATATATTGCTTCTTTGTGGGCGTTTGTGACGTGGGCACACAGGAATTCCTCTACTACCAGCAGAAAGATCTGGAGGTCGTCACGGAAGGTCGCGCGGGATCCTCACAGCATCTCATGCGGTACGCTCCTCCGCCTGGTGACGGTGTCGCTCTGGTTTCTGATGCTTCGCGCAGCGTGTACACACCCGCGGGAAACCATGGGGCAGCGGCGGCGGACAGGTTGATCAAGCAGACATATTCTGTCGTGCGTTGCCGCTCTGTGCTGGCGGCTACACTGCTCACCGCGCCTAACAGCACGTCACCCTACCTCGAGATCGTCAGCGCGGCACTTCTCGGAAGTGGCACTTGAGTGAGCCTCGCGCTAGAAGTCATCGGTGTATTGTTTTGCTGAACGTGGCGACAGCGGCGTACTTCAGTCAATCTACTCTGGACAGCCTTCGTAGCGTCGAGTCTATACCGGGAGTCGGAGACGTCCCTGTGCCAGAAGGATGGTTCAGGGGAACGCGTTCGTGTACGCGGGCGGCGCCAAATCCACCCCCATCGACCGTCGATTC